>CAXHJY010001467.1:0-32500 GCA_964016885.1 Eledone cirrhosa | reverse complement strand
GTTGGTATGGACATGTGATGCATATGAAGGATGACAGCTGCATAAAAAGTTGCAGAGCACTAGAAATTGATGGAAACTGCGGGAGACCCAAGAAGACTTGGGACGAGGTGATAAAAGCCGACCATACCCAATTACACCTCTCAAAGGCGATGATACACGACCGTGACCTCTGGCGTCGCGCAGTAATACAGAGTACCCGACCTCCCATGGGTACAAGCTGAAGCATATAGACAATATACCCCCAAACCCTTCCACTGCAAAGTGGTCGTGGAGGTGCCACGGCAAAAAAGCACCCAGCCCACACTGTAAAGTGGACGTGTAGGCACCACGGAAAAAAAGGTACAAGCCGAAGCTGAAGCATACAGACAATATGCTCCCACTGTAAAGTGGTCGTGGAGATGCCTCGGCAAAAAAAGCACCCAGCACTCACTGTAAATGAGGTTGGTGTTAGGAAGGGCATCCAGCTGTAAAATCAAACCAAAATCAGTTCCTGTATGAGGAAGGCATGATCAGCCGACCAGACACTGCCCACAACAGGACAACCCGTCTAACCCATGCTAGCATGGAAGAACGGACGTAAAACGGTGATGATGATGATGGCCAGTTTAAATGCTAAAGGGTTAAGAGAAATACTTGTCAGTTGGACAGACTTGGTTAGTTTACATAACCAAAAGCAGTCTTAAATGAATGCTCAATACTGAACTAAGAGCAAAACATGTGACTTGGGCTGACTAAGTTCATTCTATAATCAAAAGCACTCCAGTTATGACCTTCACATATAAAAAAAAAAAATTTTTTTATACTGTACACTGCATGAAACGAAATTTAGCTACTCTTTCTAGTTGGTTGAGCAGTCATATAGTCTACTTTGTTTGGAAGTTATTTTTTTGTTGGCAACAAAGAGGTTTCTTTCTTTGTAAAGAGAAACATAGTGTTGCAAAATAGCAGTGACATGGATATTGACTGTGTGAAAAGAGTTAAGAGTTGAACATGATTCTATTAAAAGCAAAGTAGAGCAGTTATGATCTGCGTTAAGAAAGGCAGTGTTGGGATGGCCTAGCTTTGTTGCATATTATCATACTGGTTCAGATTGGGATTTATTTACATTGAAGGTACACATGTCTGTAGAAATACTCAACCATTTACTTGATATATTAACAAGCTAGAATGTACAGTTGATTGAAAAAAACTGAAGACTGATCATCAAAACCAGCAAAGATACCAACAATAAAACGCCAACAGGAGCATTTATGGGGGGGGGGGGGGGGGTATATATATATATATATATATATATGAAAGGGTCAGAGCTGACTTTCATATTACCATACTCTATCCCAAGTATCAAGTACTCTGGTGAGTAATGATGTAAACAGTTTTTGTACTGTATCCATATTTATTTATATAAATATATATATATGTATACTGTCTAACTCATGCCAGCGTGGAAGATAGACGTTAAACGATGATGATGATGTATATAAATAAAAGGTTCTACCCGTGACATCACTACTTGCACGGGATGGATGCACTGCCTTTAGTCTCTCGCTATTTAGTAACATCCACTGAAGAAGCATTGTAGTATTTTAGCATGCAGAAATGCACTTATGCTTCCACTATAACTTGCAGTTTGTAAGTTGCATTTGTTAGTGTAGTCTGCACTTGCAGAAACCCATTGGGTCCAGGACAGAACTGCAATTGCTCCATTACAAATATAAATTTGGTTAGCAGTCTGAGAATAGTTAGCCTAC
The DNA here is from genome assembly GCA_964016885.1 of Eledone cirrhosa. Classification (NCBI taxonomy): domain Eukaryota; kingdom Metazoa; phylum Mollusca; class Cephalopoda; order Octopoda; family Eledonidae; genus Eledone; species Eledone cirrhosa. Next base: position 30,752 of record CAXHJY010001467.1, on the reverse strand, counting down.
TTATACATTCACGTTATTGAGTAATTACCCACTACATAAAGTACTGGTAATGTACCGATTAATTGCTGGCCTTGTGCCAAAAGTAGAAACAATTATGGAGTAATTGTGAGCCACTGTAATTATAGAAAGTTTCCTATAGCCACAGTAACTAGACACACGCCCGCCCGCCCATCATCATCATCATCATCATTTTACGTCCGCTTTTCCCTGCTTGCAAGGGTGGGACGGGAACTGATTCTGGCTTGATTTCTACAGCTGGATGCTCTTCCTAACACCAACCTCATTTACAGTGAGTGCTGGGTGCTTTTTTGCCGTGGCACCTCCATGACCACTTTGCAGTGGAATGATAGGGACCCCAGTCCTATCATCTCATTTCTACAGATGAGTAAACTGGAGCAATGGGAAATAAAGTGTCTTGCTCAAGGAAACAACACATCACCTGGTCTGAGAATTGAACTCCCAACCTTTCGATTGCAAGCTCAATGCTCTAACCACTAAGCCATGTGTCTTCACCTATATATATATATATATATATATATATATATATATATCGTTAAGGGTGAAAGCAGCGATTCTTTGCTTAAACTTTAATCTGTTATTTTAATAAATATTTGCTCTACGGTTCTTATATATTGGATATATATTTATCCTTATCGAGCCCTCTTTGGATTTTAGTCTTCACATTTATTATTATTACTATATATATATATATATATATATATATATATATATAAAGATCAAAAGATGGTTAAAAGAGTTCCATGTATTTCATTATGCACATTTCAAAAACAAATAGTATCATGAGATGATACTTGCGTTCGCATCAGATAAAATAGGGAGACATGATATGAAGTTTAAAAAAACACTTGCGAGCAGTGAAGTGTTAAATCTACATATGAAAAATAAAATAAGATGGATATATGAGATTGGGAAAAAAAAGGGGGAAGGAAAAGGTGAGGAAGAAAGAAAATAAAGGATGACGGGGGAGGAGTATAAGAAGGAAGGGAGAGAGAGAAAGATGGCCTTTAATACTGAGAAACACTGTCTCACAGAGAGAAATTAAAAAAACTGTTGTAAGATAATACATAATTTTAAAAAATCCATTCACATTATCTCCTTAATATTTTTATTTTAATAATACATATTCCTTTTTGCACATATTATTAAACCCTTCGATATATAAACCTCAAATAAATAAACCTCAAATAAATACTATTAATTCCTTTTTCTTTAATCATAAACATCACCATTCATAAACCTCAACTTTTAATTTCAAAATTTTTTAAATTATGTATTATCTTACATTTTTTTGTTTTCTTTTTTTTATTTCTCTCTGTGAGACAGTGTTTCTCAGTATTAAAGGCTATCTTTCTCTCACTCATTTCTCCTCCTCTCTCATCCTTCCTTCTTATACTCCTCCCCCATCATCCTTTATTTTCTTTCTTCCTCTTCCTTACTTTTTCCTTCCCCCATTCCTTCTTTTTTTCCCCAATCTCATATATCCATCTTATTTTATTTTTCATATGTAGATTTAACACTTCACTGCTCGCAAGTGTTTTTTTAAGCTTCATATCATGTCTCTCTATTTTATCTGATGAGAACGCAAGTATCATCTCATGATGATATTTGTTTTTGAAATGCGCATAATAAAATACATGGAACTCTTTTAACCATCTTTTGATCTTATATTATTTATACTCCAGTCCTATAAACTGTTGAGTGCTACTTATCCGATATTTGCATTGCTTTATTGTGCTACAATAAAACTCACCTCCTACATTATTTTATTCAATATATATATATTGAATAAAATGTCAGGAGGCCGGACTGGTGAATTTCCTTTTTAAAGTTTTACTGTTGCAAACACTATATATATATTTCAATGGCCAGGATTCAATATCATAGAGATGTATGAGTTGCATAACGTTGAATGCTTTTCCCTATTACATCAAGGTTAACTATACAGAATGATCAGTTCTATCCAGTGGTGAATGACCGAACTTCAATGATGGAGACACATGAATGACCAAACTTCAGATGGAGGCACATGGCTTAGTGGTTGCAATCGAAAGGTTGTGAGTTCAATTCTCAGACCGGGTGATGTGTTGTTTCCTTGAGCAAGACACTTTATTTTACATTGCTCCAGTTTACTCAGCTGTAGAAATGAGATGATAGGGACTGGGGTCCATATCATTCCACTGTAAAGTGGACGTATAGGCGCCACGGAAAAAAAGCATCCAGCACTCACTGTAAATGAGGTTGGTGTTAGGAATGGCATCCAGCTGTAGAAATCAAGCCAGAATCAGTTCCCATCCCACCCTTGCAAGCAGGGAAAAGTGGACGTGAAATGAAATGAAATTAGTTGAGGAAATTCTTCTGTTTAGTCAAAAACATGTCGACTTCCATAGTGGTGGTGCCAGATATTTATCTCTACATTGTGTAGTGGTTGTGACAGGAAGAGCATCCAGCCATGGAAAACCTTATATTCGGGGTGAATATTTGACAATTTTCACCAACTTCAAATTCTACATAAATAAGGTTTGGAATTTTTGCCCTTTTCTCAAACATAAAATAGTGGCGTCAACTTATTGGCTTATATTCAAGTATATTCATTAAATAATGACTTCATCTATAGAACCCTATCTAACTCTTGCTAGCAGAGAGAACAAATGCTAGACGAGGGAGATGTTAATGTGTACCAAAGCTATGTATCGGCTTTTATTCAAGTATATACGTTAAATACTGACTTGGTCTATAGCACCCTGTCTAACTGTTGCTAGTAGGGAAAACAAACCCCTGGCGAAGGGAATGTTAGTGTGTACCAAAGCTGTTTTCTTTGGGTTTTTGTTGTTGCTTTGTTTTTGTTTTTGTTGTTTGCTGTTGTTTTTCTTTGTTTTGATTCTCTTCTCTCCTCCCCACAACAATTTCACAGCAAATATATTCCTTGTAATTTAATTACAATGTAATTGCTTTGTGTTAATTTTTCACATGTAAATTCAATGTTGCACTGTTATGTTTCTACATTGTCTTCTTTATGGCTGTTGAATAGGAAGTTTTAAACAGAATTTTATATTTTTAGACATTTTTTTCGAATAATACTCAGATTGAAATAATATTTTTACATAACTTTACTTGTTGAAACATCATCAACTCTCTTTTGTTGAAGTTTTATTATGCTGTGATGGTTCCATTATTTCATCATCATCATCATCATTGTTTTAATGTCCACTTTCTCTGTTAGTCTCTATTTTGATATTGTAGTAATTACTGACATAAATTTATTTATTTTCAAATAGAAATTCAAATAGTTAGTCTTTTGTTTTTTGGTTGTTGGAGTGGGGTGGGGGTGATCTTTGTCTGGAGGAAACAAGCTGTCTGTGGCTATTGCAAGCTCTGCCAGACCAGTAAGGTCAATATAACACGAGGAAGGGAAATGACTGAAAGGACGTGGCTGAAGACCAATCGGCTCTAAGGAGCAGAGGCCACATTAGTTAGTATCAGTAGATAAAGCAGAGAAGAGGCTGTATATCTGTGGGTCAGTTGTCTGTTTGTGATCAACCAGGTGTAAAGAGCAGAGGCCACATTTGTTAGTAACTGTAGATGAAGCAGAGAAGAGGCTGTATATCTGTGGGTCAGTTGTCTGTTTGTGATCAACCAGTTGTAAGGAGCAGAGGCCACATTTGTTCGTAACTGTAGATGAAGCAGGAGGAGAAGGCATTGTCTGTGGGTCAGAGGTTGGTGTGTTTGTGATTTCATGCCAATCAGTTGGAATGTCCCTCCCATGTATCTACGGATAGTCTTGGATGCCAAGGAGTAGCAACAAGCACCTTTTCAGATGTTTAAGCAATACTCTATTGTGTGTTTCCCCTAAGCTTTGTAAAGAATTATTTGCTGATGTGGACGTGTGGAAATAGTTTGAGCCTTAGATACCTCAATTTTAGTGTCATTGTTTTTACATTGACATTTCCATGCTGGCATGAGTTGGATGGGACTTTTTGAGGCAACATTTTACAATCATCCTTCCAGATGCCAACCATTTTTAGTCACCTCTTATGACATGCAGGGATACAGTGTATCGATTTTAATCCATATATACACAACATTAGCTATTTAATTAAATGGATTTAACCCTCTGACCATATTTCTAATGAAATACATTGTCTTAATTAATGAAGAATTTGGAATGATTTACTAAAATTAGCATTTCTTTTCTTCACCCATTTATTCCTGAGAGGGTCATAAAGGCAGTGTCGTCAAACACTCCTTCAAGCAGGTCCTGTCGGAAGCAACCATTTTCAACTGATCTCGCTGAATCGCCAACCATCTTGCTCAGTCTACCCCTGGGTCTCCTACCTGTTGGTTTTATCCAGTAAATCTGTCCAGCAATTTTTTTTTTTTTTTTTCTTCTGAGACATTCTGACCACATGTCCATAGTATTGGGACTGTGGTCTCTCAATTTGGAGAAGTAGCGACTCTACCTTGAGTGACACCCTGATCTCAGCTATTTCATTAAGATATTTATGACTTCATTTAACATACACTATACAATTACTAATTCCCTCCCCCTGCTTATAAGAAGATACCCTATGGTATAAGTCTGTTTGCCATATATTTTATACAATGTATATATTTAAATTTTGAAACTTTTCTTGTTTCAGGACACATTTTCCTTCTTTCGACCTAAACCAGACCAAAAATGTCTAAAGTAGCATTTAGTACTAATGGAAAAGTGATAGGACCGAAAACAGAGAAAAAGGTTGAATTCAGGTGAGTCTTTTTCTTGTCATTGGTATTTATTGTGGCTGGTGCAGTCAGTAGCAGCAGACCATGACAGCAATAGCATTAAATGTATTTAAACTTTTGGGAATCCAGCATTGGTATGTCGTGTGTGTGTGTATGTATATATATATATATATATATATATATATATATATACACATACTAACAATGGTACCCAGCGTTGCACGGGATAAGATATTTTGGAACGCGGGCTGACAAGACCTAATCGTGGAAAAACTGCATGCCTGGACAATATGTAAAGAAAATAAACCGAATACTCTGATGGCTGGATAATCTTTAAGATTTTCCTAGATGAAGCAGGAAAAATGCAGGTTTTCACCTAATGCGGATCAAGAAAATGAATTTTTTTTATGTGCATAATATACCTTGAAATTTCGGGAAAATCGGCTAGACGTAACGCCTCAAAAAGGCCCTAAAAAGCTGAAAAAATGAAGTTTTTCACCTGATGCGGTCCCTAGGCCATAAAAAAGTTGGATTTTTTTTTTTTGCTCACGGTATGAAGAAGAGAGTGACTAATACATAGATCGATTTTCTTGAAATTGTAACTGACGTAATGCCTCAAAAAAACTCTAAAAAGCTGAAAAAACGCAGTTTTTCACCTAATGCTGGGGGATCAAAAAGTTGAATTTTTTATGTGCATAACACTCCTTGAAACATAAGTAATACACATGTAAAGTTTGAAAAAGTTGGTTGGGTACTTGAGTTTTAGGGATTCAAACTCAGACACACACACAGACATCCTGTTATATATATATATATATATATATATATATCGATGTATACATACATATACAAAGGTTACTGGATATATCAACAATCTTATAAACTGGCAAGTTTGTGTTTTCATAAATTAATAATTTGCATCAGAGAAACCCTATAGTTTATTTACTAACACATAGTAAATGATTAGTCTACCATTAAAGTGTACACATACTTCAGAAAATATGTATGTTTGTGTGTGTGTATATATTGCATCAAGATCTCAACATGGAAATCCATCTTTTGTAAGTGTTTGTGTGTGTGGTTGGTTTTAGGAAGAGCATCTACACCAGCAATTCCCAAATTTTTTTCTCGTGGCACATTTTGTGCCTAAATTCGAAAATTTATGCTTTACGGATATCTGGAAATATTTATTTTGAATAAAGTACAAATATAAATATTTAATCCTTTAACATTTACATTACTCTATATTTTTACAACTGCTTTACCTCACATAACTCTCACATAATATCGAATCTATAAGATTTTGCTATTTATTTTGAGAACAATACCTTAACATCAGTATAAGCAGTCGGTTATGGCCAGTTTGGACAGAAGCGGTGAGAGAATTCTTGCCAAATATAGCGGGTTTAAATGATGATCATCATCATCATTTTACGTCTGCTTTTCCCTGCTTGCAAGGGTGGGATGGGAACTGATTCTGGCTCGATTTCTACAGCTGGATGCCCTTCCTAACACCAACCTCATTTACAGTGAGTGGTGGGTGCTTTTTTTTGCAGTGGAAGGATAGGGACCCCAGTCCTATCATCTCATTTCTACAGCTGAGTAAACTGGAGCAATGTGAAAAAGTGTCTTGCTCAAAGAAACAACACATCACCCGGTCTGAGAATTGAACTCACAACCTTTCGATTGCAAGGCCAATGCTCTAACCACCTAAGCCATGTGCCTAAAGGCTTAATAATACAGACAAAAAATTATTTGTACTTCTTTCTGTAGTCAATAAATAGAGCAAAGTTAACCATGAGAAAAATATGTTTGATGTATTTAGAGGCTGTTTTCATTCTTTGTTTAGTTGTTTCCCCCACTTTGATAGTTTTACATGAACCTTAAGAATTTCAATTTGAAATTTTTTTTTTTTTTTTTTTTTTTTTTCTTATGTTGTGAAATAGAATCTTGCTCTTTCAATGTTAAAATGCATAGTAGGGTCAGTTTATATTTGAGGTCAATATTTTTTTGATGATTTTCACCAACTTCAATATCTAAAAGAAAATGAAAAAAAAAAAAAAAAAAAAAAAAAATGCCAAAATATCTGGAGTACTACATACGGATACTTCTGGTAATTTCTGTGGATAAAAATGGCAATATATTCAAAATTTATGATTTTAATGCTCACGTTTGGAAAATATCTGCAAAAGAATTTTATGGAAGATTCAAAGAAGCAACTTGAGGTGGGGGAAGTACACTGGAATTACACAGGCACACACACCTTTGTAATCTGCAAAAGAATGCAATTTGATAATTTTATGGACAATTCAAGGAAACGGCTTGAGGTGGGGGGTGTACACATTTTCCATTGAAACACTGTTACGAATATATAAAATCTTACAAACATGCTTTTATAAATATACAGAAATATTGACACACAAATTTATAATCGTGCATAGTGATACACACACACATACGACCACATAAACATAGTGTGTGTGTATGTGCGTATTTATTGTATATAGACATTCATTTCATTTGATTTGTATGTTAAATGAAATGTTATATTCAGAAGATGGTGCTGCTGTTGTCTGTTAAAAAGAAGTAAAGAAAGATTCAAGAAACTTGTTGAAACTTTATAAAACACATGAAATGGTTAAAAATCATTATGTAATGAAGTTGTGAAACAAAAACTATAATCTTTGTCTTGTCTTTTTGAGTCCTCCCTCCATAAAAGGTGAAGCATGTACAAAGTTCTTCTTCCAGATTTCCCAATATCTTATCGCAGCAAGAAGATCCTATCCAGAGAGGCCAGTGTCCCTTGTCAACAGTCCTGATGGTTATGTCTGGACATCTCACTTGGTACTTTACATCTGGTGACTAAAGAAGACTTCCCAATATCTTATCACAGCAAGAAGATCCTATCCAATGAGGCCAGTGTCACCAACAAAGTCCTGATGGTTATGTCTGGATGTCCCACTTGGTGCTTTACATCTGGTGACTAGAGAAGACTTCCCAATATCTTATCACAGCAAGAAGATCCTATCCAGTGAGGCCAGTGTCCCTTGTCAACAGAGTCCTGATGGTTATGTCTAGATGTCCCACTTAGTGCTTTACATCTGGTGACCAGAGAAGACTTCCCAATATCTTATCACAGCAAGAAGATCCTATCCAGTGAGGCCAGTGTCACCAACAGTCCTGATGGTTATGTCTAGATGTCCCACTTGGTGCTTTACATCTGGTGACCAGAGAAGACTTCCCAATATCTTATCACAGCAAGATCCTATCCAGTGAGGCCAGTGTCACCAACAGTCCTGATGGTTATGTCTCGATGTCCCACTTGGTGTTTTACATCTGGTGACTAGAGAAGACTTCCCAATATCTTATCACAGCAAGAAGATCCTATCCAGCGAGGCTAGTGTTACCAACAGTCCTGATGGTTATGTCTGGATGTCCCACTTAGTACTTTACATCTGGTGATTAGAGAAGCAGTTTCTCTGCAGGTTCATCATGGTTGGAAACATGACCAGCAAGAGCCAAGTGACAGGATTGAACTTTCAATGAAACTTGTGGCAGACCACCATAAAGAACTTTGTTGGTAGTGTGATAGAAGATAAAATACTTCTGAGCACCACACCTAACATCTTGGTGTAGGGGCCACCAAGTCTCCTTGAGCAGGTGACACTGAGTCCAGGATTCTGAACCATATAGTAAGGTGGTTTCAGCCATAGCTTTGAAGACTTTGCACTTCATAGATCTATGCTCTAGTACAGCGGTCACCAACCTTTCAGGCATCATGGACCACTTATATGAATGTTTTTAAAATGATAAATGCATTTGTAAAATAATTGTTTCTACTTTTGGCACAAGGACAGCAATTACCCAATGCATTACTGGTACTTTTGTAAAATAATGATCAGTGAACTACCATTTTATTAAACAATGCTGAAGTGTATGTGTGCCATATTGTCAATAGATGATACATATGTGTAAAATTCTTTCATGAATGTTAGTTCTTCACTGAAGAGAAACATTTTTTAGGGGTGTTATAAAATATATTTTAACCAAATATTATTTTCGTTTTATTATGAATAAAACATAAAAATTGTAAATAATGTCCACATTTTTCTGCAGACCAACAAAATTTTCCACAGACCAACAGTTGGTGACTGTTGCTCTAAATGACACTTAAAAGTATTTTAGATATCAAAAAATTAAAACTTCATAAAAATATTCTCTACTCATGAGAATTTAGTTATGGTTACGCCATCTAACCATAATGTGTTGATTACCTGTCTTGGCTTATACCACGGGGTCTGAATGTTTGCCTATTTCTCTGTTATATAATATGTGGTAGTCAGCTTATACTCGGACCGTCCCGTGCTCATACTCGGACCGTCTCGTGCTCATACTCGGACCGTCTCGTGCTCATACTCGGGCCGTCTCGTGCTTATACTCGGACCGTCTCGTGCTTATACTCGGACCGTCTCGTGCTTATACTCGGACCGTCTCGTGCTTATACTCGGACCGTCTAGTGCTTGTACTAGGACCGTCTCGTGCTTGTACTAGGACCGTCTAGTGCTTGTACTAGGACCGTCTAGTGCTTATACTAGGACCGTCTCGTGCTTATACTAGGACCGTCTAGTGCTTATACTAGGACCGTCTCGTGCTTATACTCAGACCGTCTCGTGCTCATACTCGGACCGTCTCGTGCTCATGCTCGGACCGTCTTGTGCTCATGCTCGGACCGTCTCGTGCTCATGCTCGGACCGTCTCGTGCTTGTACTCTGATTGTGTTGTGTGCGTGATACAACACATGGCGAATCCTTCGTCTGTTTTGACAATGAACATAGTTATTTAGCTAACTTTATCTTACTCATTAAATTAAGTTTTTCACAGACATGTATAACCTTTTAATATAATTCTTGGGCAGAATCGATGTGACGTCATCATTCGTCATTATGATTTAACGTTTGCTTTCCCTGTTAACAAGGATTGGATGGGTTTTCACAGACCTAGTTAGTACTGAAGTGGGTCTACTGACCTCCCAGATGGGCTGGGGCTGTCTAGCTTACATACAGTCCCATGCTGGTCTGAGTGCATTTTATCATAGCACTAGGAGGTTGTCATGTTTTTGACACAACTGGAGGGTCCTTCAAACCCCTTCTTTGGCAAGCTTTCTATGGCTGGATGCCTTTCCTATCACCAACCAGTTTACAGCATGTACTGGGTGTGTTTCTAGAGTATATCACCAACACTAATGAAGTTGTCTTGCTTTGACACAACTGATGGGTCCTCTCAACCCTTTGTTTGGCAAGCTTTCTCCAGCTGGATGCATTTTTATCATCAATCACTTTATAGCATATACTGGGTGCATTTATTGTGTAAATCACCAACACTAGAGGGGTTGTCATGTCCTTGACACAACTGGAGGGCCCTCTCACCCCTTTGTTTGGCAAGCTTTCTATGGCTGAATGCCCTTCCAATTGCCAATATATAAAAAGGCTGAACCTTTGAAATACTATACAGGTAGAATCCATCCAACAGGCATCCGTATAAGACACTTAATCCAAGGTACCATGCAGTGGGACTGAACCTGGATTGGGAGATTTTATAATTCGCGGCCATGCCTGTATTATACATGACAAACTACTGACACTAAAGATAGCAAAGTAACAGAAACTGTATTTCTGTGTGGGTGTGTTTTTGTATGTTTCTGTGTGGGTGTGTGTTTGTGTGTCAGATTAGTAGTAAATTACCTTACTATTTTCATACCAGTTTCATACCTCTACATGCTATATTCAGATTAACCAGTGTCAACTCGTTTTCAACACTTCTTCGTGGTTGATAAAATACCTAACACTCATGCATGTATCAGGGTCAATTTATTTCAATCAACGCTACCCCTGCCCCTCGTCAGTGCTACCCTACCCCTTCTCTCCCCTGTCCCATCACCCTCCTCCTACAAATTTGTGATATAAGATAAAATACTTCTGTAAAATGATACTCTCTTATCATCTTGCATATGTCATAGCAATAGGCATAAAAAAAAGAATCCTTCCCTCCCTTCCATTTCTACCTTTTCCTTCTCCACACGTTTTACTGCTCAGAAACTCAGGAACCCCAATGATGTGATGTTGCGTGGTATGGTTGTTGTTTTTATAATCGGTACTTTAGAATTGGATATTGCTGCGACATACATGTATTTATAAAATGACACTTGGGTTTTGTTGAAATATGATATATAATGAGTGAAGGCGCGTGGCTGGGTGGTAAGAGAATTGGATTCACAATTGTGAGGTTGTGAGTTCAATTCCTGCCCTGGGCAATGCGTTATGTCCTTGAGCAAGACACTTTATTTCACGTTACTCCTTCTACCTGGAGTTACGACCGAGAGATAGTATTAGCAATTGGAAAGACCAACAGAAACATTGTTTCCTCGGTCCGATTTGATGAAAGTCGATTGATATATAAAGAACGAAGTTTCAAGTTTCGTTTACATTTCAGTTCAAACCAGCTGTAACTGGCCACTCATAGTGATGTTACAGTATTGTTCTCAAAATAGATATCAATCTCATAGATTCAATATTTACCGTAAAAATATAATAGTATATATATATAAAGTAATGTAAATGCTAAAGGGTTAAATAAAAGTTTTGTATCACAGAACCAATAGTTTTAGGTGGTTTCATATTGAAATGGTTAATAGAGATCATGGGACCAATTTCTATATTAGTGTATGCATTGTTTTCCCCTATACATAACTGTTGTATATTCTTAATGTGGCTCAATTCTCTTGAGTTCTTTGGAGATTTCTGGTGCCATGGGTCAGGGAGATTTCCACTAAGAGATAGCTATTAGTTATTACAAAGAATGGTACCAGAATGGTTCCTCGGAACGCTCCTTTTGGGATTATGAATTTTATCATTGACAGCGATAGTTTCTTTATCCCTAAAAAAAAAAAAGGTTTTATGATGTCTAATATATTAAGGGAGTGTCTGGTAGCCTCTGCCAGGATTTAGCTAAGGTCTTCTTGTCTGATTTTTAAGAAACTCTATTACAGAGTTTTATTCACTATTGCAGTTATATTTGCTAGGTCCAGCAACATATTAACATAATTCAACCAAACTAAAAAGACTCAAGATTGTGTGTGTGTGTGTGTGTGTGTGTGTTGTTACTGGTTTTAATTTTTGTTATATTCATCATCATTTTTACGTCTCTTTCCGTGCTTGCATGGGTGGGTGGGTGGGACAGGTCCTTTTCAGCGCAACATCTCTCCATTCATTATGTTCCTTTGTCCTTGTCAAGGGCGGTGGATTGGCAGTATCGGTAGAGGGTCGGACGCCATGCTTTCCAGCGTGTTACGTCCCTTTACGAACTGAGTTCAAATCCCGCCGAGGTTGACTTTGCCTTTCATCCTTACGAGGTCGATAAAATAAAGTACCAGTAATGCACTGGGTAATTGCTGGCCTTGTGCCTAAAGTAGAAACAATTATGTTCCTTTGTCATCTCCTCTGAGTCCCAGCTGGTTTGAGATCAGCTCTCACCACCTCTGCCCAGGTCTTTCTTGGTCTACCTCCATTGTGGCGTCCTTTCACTGGGATTTCACCCAGTGATCATCATCCATGCACATCACATGTCCATACCAACACAGTCTTCTCTCCTGCACACTACCTTGGATTCCTCTTAAACCCAATTTCTCCCTCGGTTGATCCAAGCTCAGCCTTTCTCTCACATTTACATCACACATCCAACAAAGCATGGTTGCTTCATCTCACTCCAGCCTACACATGTCCTCTGCAGTCACTGCCCATGTTTCTCCCTCAGTTGATCCAAGCTCTGCCTTTCTCAGTTACATTGCATATCCAATGAAGCATGGTTGCTTCATTTCACTCCATCTGATACCATCTGCAGTCATAGCTCATGTTTCACTACCATGCAGCATTGCACTTTGCACATTTGTACCAATTGCATTTAAGTGTAACACTGACTACTTAATATAAAATTTTCAGTATGTGCTTTCACTTTAGCAATTTCAGAAATTATTTGTAAAAAATCTATTTCAGTATGGTATTTATTTTATCTAATACGTATACTTGAGAATGTAAGCTTGTTTGTTTGTGCATGCGTGCCCACTTAACTAAAAAGATACATAAAATAAAAAATAAAATATTTTTACTTTTTAGATATTTTTTCACATCTCTAAACTGTATCTGTTTTCAGTTAGTCTCTAATAAGTGAAATATTTTAGATAAACATTGTAAACCTAAATTTAACTATAATCCAGAAGTTCTTAATTTGTACAGCTTATGTGGGCAAAGGAATTTACAACACTAAATGATTTGGCATTGGTGAGGTGAATGGAGTAATATTATTTTGGGGAGCATTGGCAGTATCGGTAGAGGGTTGGACGCCATGCTTTGCAGCATAGTTATGGCCCTTTACGGTCTGAGTTAAAATCCCGCCAAGGTTAACTTTGCCTTTCATCCTTATGGAGTCGATAAAATAAAGTACCAGTAATGCACTGGGATGTGTGCTGGCCTTGTGCCAAAAGTAGAAACAATTTAAGCTATTTAATTATGGCCCTGCTGGTGTGGTGTACTATTTATTAATTAGAAAATTTAAATAAAATAAAATTAAATACTTTGCAGAATATTTATTTCAAAACTTATCTTTAATGTAAGAATCATATCATATAATGTAATGAAGGTCCCTACATAAAATTTATGACGGATTCTTTTTATTTTATTTTAGATAAATATAAACTTTTTTAAATCGGTTTTGTATCATTTATACATTTACCATTTAAGAATTATATACACCTACTCATATATACCTACACATACCTACGCACACACAACACATACGCGGCGCACACAACATATATATGCATACACATACGCACACACATACTGATACTTGTACACATACACACATTTACATATACAAGCATCATAAAGCCATTTCTCCCTGCCAGAGCATGGGTTAATTAATCATTATACCACCCATGACAGTCTGCACACTTATCATGGTACCCCCCCCCCCCCCCACTCCACTTTTGGGGCTAGGGGTGGACAATGTTTTAAATAGCCAGATGTCCTCCCTGTAGGGAGAAATACAAGATACATGTAGGGAAGGACACAATACACGTGTAGGAAGACACAGTATACATGTAGGGAGAGGTACAATATAGAACATGTAGGGAGATACTAATATACATGTAAGGAGGGACATAGTATACACCCTTTCTCTGTAAAGTTATGTTGGTACCACAACACCCAGTCCACTCTGTAATGTGGTCATGTAGGAGACACGGTAAAAAGGCTCCCAGTCCACACTGTAAATGTGGTTGGTGTTAGGAAGGGCATCCAGCCGTAGAAAACCTGCCAGAAACAGTCCTATACAAGCAAGACATGGTGGGACAATTCCCGTCTAACTCATTCATGCTAGCGTGGAAGATAGACATTAAACGATGATGAACATGTAGGGAGGGATACAGTATATATGTAGAGATACAATATACAATATGTAGGGAGAGATATAATATACATATCTTGAACCAAATATATACAAGATGTAAGAAGTGTGTGTGTGTGTGAGTGAGAGATATGGAAAATGGGTGTGTAGGAAGCTGCTACAATTCAAGTGAGGTAGAGTTTAAGGTAACAAGATGGGGGCAGGGAGGAAGAAAAACAAAAATCAGATGTTACCTTGGAAATATTTATTAGTCCCAAAATATTTCCACGGTAACATTATCTCTGATTCTTGTCTTTTCCTGTTTGTTTGTTTCTTTCTTCTTTGTCTTCCCTCTCTCCAACCCCACTTTGTTGCATTGTGGAGGCTACCTAGACAGAACTACTGTGTGTGTGTGTGTGTGTTACTCCTTTGGTGTTTTTTTTTTTTTTTGTTTTTTTTTTAAGACATTCAAAATTTTCCGACATTCTTTTGGAGTGTGTGAGATAGTTGCACCCCCACCACAGCAATATGCTACTGTGTATATCTTCTTCTTCACTCACTTATTCCTGAGGAGGGGCGAGGAGTCTTGCTCCCTCTCGCACAGAAGAGCGCTCGCTCTCACACAAATTAGCTATGTTCAGACTTTGAGTGGGGATGAGCTTCATCGGGTTTTAAAAATGCCTCTATGGTCCCTTTAACTCAATCTGGAGTTCAGGACCCATGCATGCAACTGATATATTAGAAAATAGTTCAACTTCAATTTGTGAGTATCTAATTATCTTCTTCTTCTTTGCCGGCTTATTTTTGAAAGGGTTGTGGAGGCAGTCCTTAAATACTCCCTCTAGCAGGTCCTGACAGAAGCAACAGTCTCCAACTCATCCAGCTGGATCTCCAAACGAGACCAGCCAAGCTCATGGATGTTATCCAACCATCTTACTCAGGGTCTCTACCCCTAGGTCTCCTGCCTGTTGGATTTTGGCAGTAAAATCTGTCCAGAGATTCTTTCCTGAGACATTCTAACCACATACCCATAGTATCAGAGCTGTGATCTCTTAATTCAGAAAAGTAGCAGCTCAACCTGGAGTGACCCTGTGGTCTCCAAGCTATGCACTGTAGCAGAGCCTGACTCTCTCCAGCTCTGAAACATCCGATATTTTTTTTTTTCTCTATAGAGGAAGAATCAACCCCCAGTACTGGGCTGGTACTTTTTTTTTTGTTATTGACCTCAAAGGGATGAAAGGCGAATGTTGACCACGGCGGGATTTTAACTCGGAGCATGCAGTGAGGTGGGACAAATACTGTAAAGCAGGCATGTCAAACTGAGGGTCCCCCAAGGACCACATGGGTCACATGTGTTGTCTGAGGGCCACACATAACTAATTGCGCAGATTACAACTAATTTTTTTATTACAAAGATAAAACGTTTGTGATGTAAAAGTTTTTGTGCAGCCGCAGGTGTGCTTGCAATGGGCTGTATGCAACCCGCGGGCTGCATCTTTGATATGCCTGCCATAAAGTATATTGCATGTAAAAATCATAAAATTCACCAATCTTATAAAGTGGTAACTGAAATGTAAGAAATCACAAACATCTTATTGGAATATTGGATGATTTTCTTTCTCTAGGTGTATCAATATTTTAGTCTGTGGAATGGTTAGTTTTCTTTCTTTTCTACTGCTTCTCAGCAGTAAGTTGCTTTATTTTTTTTATTTTTTTTTATTTTGGCTTGTTTGTGTGTTGTTGTTCTTGTTGTTTCTTTCTTCATATATAGGTCAGTGACTTGTGTGGGGGTAAGGGTGGTAATTAAAGCACTGTGCCTTCATAAATATATATGTTCACATACATACATATCCAACACAGAGTACAAGAACAGAATTAATGTATACCTGAAGGAGATTGGGGAGGGGTGAGGTGGAGGGAGGAAGAAGATAAAAACCTGACATAGATAAATAAGTTTGTCTGAAAGGTTTTTTTTTTCTTATCTTTTTTTTTTTTTTTTTTTTTTTTTTTTTTTTTTTTTGTAACTTAATATTCTTCTCTAACATTATTTTTCAGTGTTATCATTACCACCATCATTTACTGCTAACTTAATAAGCATGATCATCACCATCGCCAACATTACCATTACCATCTACATTATGATTATGATGGTAACAACCATCATCATCATCATCATCATCATGAGGGTGGTAATCACCACCACCACTACCACTACTATAATCATTATGATGGTCATGATGGTGATAATCATCACAATCACCATGATGATAATCACCACCACTACTACCACCATCATAATGATCATGAGCAATCATGAGCATAATAATGATGATGGTGATAATCATCACCATCATCATTATGCCCATGAGGGTGGTAGTCACCATCACTATCACTGCCACCATCAGCATAATCATCATGATCATAATGATAATTATCACTGTCACCATCACCACCACCACCACTACCATCACCACCATCACCACCACCACTAACATCACCATCACCACTAACATCACCACCACCATCATTCTGATCATGGTGATAATCACCACCACCACCACCATTCTGATCATGGTGATAATCACCACCACCACCACCATTCTGATCATGGTGATAATCACCACCACCACCACCACCACCATTCTGATCATGGTGATAATCACCACCATTCTGATCATGGTGATAATCACCACCACCACCACCACCACCATTCTGATCATGGTGATAATCACCACCACCACCACCATTCTGATCATGGTGATAATCACCACCACCACCACCATTCTGATCATGGTGATAATCACCACCACCACCACCACCATTCTGATCATGGTGATAATCACCACCACCACCACCATTCTGATCATGGTGATAATCACCACCACCACCACCATTCTGATCATGGTGATAATCACCACCACCACCACCATTCTGATCATGGTGATAATCACCACCACCACCACCATTCTGATCATGGTGATAATCACCACCACCACCATTCTGATCATGGTGATAATCACCACCACCACCACCACCATTCTGATCATGGTGATAATCACCACCACCACCACCATTCTGATCATGGTGATAATCACCACCACCACCACCATTCTGATCATGGTGATAATCACCACCACCACCACCATTCTGATCATGGTGATAATCACCACCACCACCACCATTCTGATCATGGTGATAATCACCACCACCACCATTCTGATCATGGTGATAATCACCACCACCACCACCACCACCATTCTGATCATGGTGATAATCACCACCACCACCACCATTCTGATCATGATGATAATCACCACCACCACCACTCACTATGATAATTATTATCGTCATCATCATCATCTCTTGTGTATTATCAGCACTGAAAACATGTTCTCTACCATTCTATAGCTTCACTACCAACATCATTATCACAACTTATACAGGGAGGATTTTTTTTTTTTTTATTTTTTTTTTTTTTAAATAGTCATTTGACCTATTCAGTGTAGAAAATAAATCTTTCTCTCGTTCTCTCGTTCTCTCTCTCGTTCTCTCTCTCGTTCTCTCTCTCTCTCTCTCTGGTTCTCTCTCTCTGGCTCTCTCTCTCTCTCTGGCTCTCCCTCTCTCTCCTTCACTTTCTCTCTTAAAAATACTATAAAAAATTAAATTTTTAAGATAAGTTGTCTTCAACTGGAAGAAAATTGGATGTGGTGGTGCAGGAGGGGTATAGAAGGTGATAGATGAAATGGTGGTGGTAGTAGTAGTGGCTTAAGCAACAGATGGAGATGTAACAGGGGAAGACAGTATAGTGGTGGTGATAGACATACTCAAATGTATATTTATTATACATCCCCAGCTTCCAACACCCTTCTACTTATGCCATGTCTTCTGGTGGAAGGAAAGACTGATTGGAAACTGAGGTTTATTCAAGATAAATATGCTGGAAAGAAACTGCACTATTATCCTGTCTGTATCAACAAAAATAACAAGTGCATCTTTGGTTGTATCAAAGAGCACAAAATTCTTGCTAGTTTTGTTGACATAACGTTTTGACGTGGGGGGGGGGGGGGGGTTACCATACTGTGGAGTTGCATAGCCTAGTGGTATCAAATCCAGGTATCGAACCCATGACATTATGATTGTGTTCTTGAGCAAATTGAGCGAAACACTTCATTTCCCATTGCCCCAGTATACTGAGTGGAGGTGTATGGCCCAGTGGTAAGGGTGTTGGACTTATGATCAAAATGTCATGGGTTCGATTCTTGGATCTGGTTATGTGTTGTGTTCTTGATCGAAACACTTTTTCACATTGCTCTATTTTACTTAGCTGAGAATGAGTTCCAGCAAGAGCTGGGAGGGTTTAAGCCTGTGATAGACTGACATCCTGTCCAGGCAGAGAGTGAGTCTTGTACTCTAGGTCACTTCATGCCATGGAAACTGGAATAAGCACTGACCTGATGAGTCTGCAGACTCAAGACAGAGCATATAGGTAGAACCAGCACCCAGTAGATTCTTTAAAGGCATCCCGTCATAGAAAACTTACAAAATTAAGGATCAAGGAAGGGACTCCAGGAATAATAAACCTCCCTGGTGCTGATGCCATGATAAAATGCACCCAGTAGACTCTGTAAAGGCATGCAGTCATAGAAAACTTGCTGAACTAAGAATCAAGGAAGGAACTCTTCAGTTGTGTCAGATGATAAACCTCCCTGGTGCTGGTGCCATAAAGTGCCCAGGGACTCCCCGTTGAGTGTGAGAACATGTGAGATACTGGTTGTGCGCATTAGAAGGAAGAGACTCATCTTGCCTGAGAAGATAATTGATCATTAATGTTTTGGACAGGTGAGAAAAAAGATCAAAGGTGTTTGGAGTGTGTTTGTAGCAAACAGTCAGTATCATTGCCCACTTATATACCTGATGGCAGTAGGGGGTGGGTGAGGAGGAGGGAGATGAATTTAGATAAATGTCCCTCAGTGTAGAATGGAGAGTTGATTGATCTTCTGTTGATAGTTGCTGTTGTTGTTCAGATAGTGATGGACAGATCTGAGATAAATTTAGAGCAATGGTGAAGTGTTGATAGAAAAGGTAGCTAATGTAAAACCATTATTAAAATGGCCCTTACCATCATTCTGAGTTCAAATCCCGCCGAGGTTAGCTTTGCCTTTCATCCTTACAGGGTCGATAAAATAAAGTACCAGTAATGCACTGGGTAATTGCTGGCCTTGTGCCAAAAGTAGAAACAATGATTAAAACAAAAAACAGCTGAAGGAACAGATAGGTCAGCCCTGAAAATATAACCTTTAATATTACATATATGACACAGAATTCTGGGATATTGGAAAATGTTCTGCTGGAGTCAGTGGGTTAGGCCAGCTTGGAAAAAGGATTCTTAAAATTCAACTGGTTTAGCAACAATACTATAGGCATGACAAAAAGCACAGTCCAATCTGTGTGTTGATTCGGTGCCACAACAAAAGTACACAGTCCATCCTGTAAGGGGGTTGTGTTGGTGACACAAAATTACCTAGTCCACCTTACAAGGTGGTTGTGCTGGTGACACAAAAAAATCACCCAGTCCACCCTACAAGATGGTTGTGCTGGTGACATAAAAAGGCATCCAGTACACACTGTAGCGTAGTTGTCATAAGGAAAGGCATCTATCCTATCCAACAGTAGAAACCAAGCCAAAAATACAGATAAGTTTAAATAAGACATGGTTCCTGTGCCTGTCTAACCCATGCTAGCATGGAAAATAGATGTTAGATGATACGGTTTTGATGTGTGAACTTCAAATATGTCTAATGCAAGCACTTACTATGATTTAGTTGAATGTTTTGTACACAGGTACACAGCAACAGGTGCATGCACGCACACACACCCGTAGGTGTCATTCTACCACTCTACATATATTGATGGATGCAGCATTGCCGAGTGGTTTAAATAAGTTTGCTCTGAAATCACAAGGTCCTTGGTTCAAATCCCACTATATGGCATCCTATGCAAATGTCTTTTACTATAGCCTAAGATTAACTGAAACCTTGTGTATAAAAACTGTGTGGAAATCATTGGGTGGGTTGTACCTGTTGTTAAATGTCCAGTGTTGTCGCATGCTGTCGCTTATTCAACCTGAAGATTATATTAAAGGTACACATGTCTGAAATATTCAGCCACTTACACACTAATTCAATGAACACACAACCCAGATGACCAAACATTTAAATTACTCATCATTGAAGCTGACGGAGGTCCATTTACTTTATATGTAATTATATATATATATAATATATATATATATATATATATATATATATATATATATAAACAGTCAGTAAGGTTAGAATTAACAACGAATATAGCGAAGAATTTAGTGTAAAAGTTGGTGTTTATCAAGGCTCTGTCCTTAGCCCCCTCCCATTTATTATTGCCCTTCAGGCTGTAACGGGAGTTTAAGACCGGCTGCCAATGAGAACTATACGCAGATGATCTAACTCTCATAGCTGAATCTATGGCTGAATTATAGAAGAAATTTCAAACATGGAAGCATGGCCTAGAATCAAAAGACCTTAAAGTTAACTTGTCTAAGACTAAAGTTCTAGTTTGTAGAAAGGAAAATAGGGCACAGGTGCCCTCTGGGAAATGACCATGCTCAGTGTGTAGGCAAGGAGTAGGTAGAAATTCCATTTTATGTCCCAAATGCAAATTATGGGTGCATAAAAGATGTAGTGGGATCACGGGTAAACTATCTAAGAATGTAGATTTTATATGTGGCCAATGCTCAGGTGCAATAAGTAACAAGTGTCTGCAGGATACTAGCTCCTTCTATTGCCCAGATGGTTCTATAGAAATAGTGGACACTTTCCGATACCTGGGTGACAAAATCAGCAGTGGTGGAGGGTGTTCTGAAAGTACAGTAGCCAGTCAGAACGGGATGGAAAAAGTTCAGAGAGCTTATACCACTGTTGGCCACAAAAGGTTTCCCTAAAAATGAAAGGCAGATTGTATGATGCCTGCATACAAACAGCAATGCTACATGGCAGTGAGACATGGGCATTGTGTGCAGAGGACCTGCGTAGACTGGAGAGGAACGAAGCTTGCATGCTCCTTTGGATGTGTAATAGTAATATACGTGAACTCAAAACATAAATGAAATAAACGAGAAATTAGGAATAAGAGGGATCAGATGCTGTTTACTTGAGAGAAGACTACATTGGTATGGCCACGTGATGCGCATGAAAGACAACAGTTGTATAAAAAAAGTGCAGGGTGATCAAAATTGATGGAAGTTACGGAGTAGGCAGACCCAGAAAAACCTGGGACAATCTGATAAATTCCGACCTTACACAGTTGCACCGCTCTAAGACAATGTCACTGGACCGAGATCTCTGGTGCCACGCAGTAATACAGAAGACCCGCCTTGCCTATGTACAAAGCGAAATCTACAGTCAGTAGGCACCTCTTAACCAAATATACACCCCAATCCACTACCCCTACTCCATCCTCCCACTCCCACAAACACCACCTTCTCTCTGTAAAGTTGGTACCACAATATCCAGTCCAAATAAATGAGATAATGAGATCAAGATCGTGTAGGTGTCACGAGAAAAAACACAGTCCACGCTGTAATGTGGCCATGTAGGTAACACAGTAAAAAGTTCCCAGTTCCACACTAAATGTGGTTGGTGTTAGGAAGGGCATCCAGCCATAGAAAACCTGCCAGATAGTCCTATATGAGCGAGACATGGTCACCTGACCAACCTTGCCTCACATTGGGACAACTCCCATCTAACCCATGCTAGCGTGGAAAATGGACGTTAAACGATGATGATTATATAGAACCCATAACTGCTGAGGGCAGCATAGGAATTCTTGTGACTTATGGTGTGTTTGAGCACTTTAACTCTTTCATGACCATATTTCTAATGAAATACACTTTATTTCAATTAATTAATAAATTTTGGGGGATTTACTAAAATTATTTCATTACTGAGATAGTAAGTTAAAGTAAGGTTCTTATGTAAAATTATGCTGGAACATTTTAATATGCCGTATTTCCCGGTGTCAAAGATACTACTTTTTTCCTAAAATAAGTCTAAAAAATCTACCATGCATTATGGAGGTCGAAGGTTATTTATTATTTTTCAAATTTTTGGTTGTCAAAATTAGGGTGCCTCCTTGCGGACGAAGCATCTTCAGCCAAGAAATATATATTAGACACCTTTAAAATGGGTGATTTTTATATCATAGAATCTGAACCAGTTTTGACCAGGTTGGTAACAAAAGAGTTAAACCTAGCACAGTTCAACACCTCTCCAGGTCAGAACATAGCTAATTTATTCAAGAGAAGAGAGAGAAAGGAAGACAATTGACTTGTTTTCTCATAAACCTCGGAAGAATTAAAAGCAAGGTTGACCTCTCTGAGATTTGAACTCAGTTTGGACGAACAAATACCTCAAATTATTTTAATGTTCTAACAACTGTCAGTTCACTGCCTATATAAATATCTAACAGCTCTGTCAATTTGCCACCTATATAAATATATAAATAATGTAGGAGGTATATCTTTAAATATAGAGTTCAAGTTGAAACCTGTCTCTATAATCTTTATTTATTTTACTTAGGATGCCTCCTTTTTTTTTTTAAGCCTGGATTAACTCAACTTGTTTACTGTTTTATTTCTTTGTGTTTATCTAATTACTTGCAACTGTTATTTGAAGGTGTGTGTGTGTGTGGTGCTGGACAAATATATTGGCCTTTTTTTTTTTTTGTCTGTGTTGTTTGTCTATATGTTAAAGGAAACATACAGAACCAAAAAATTGTACTCTCTCTCTCTCTGTCTGTCTGTCTGTCTGTCTGTCTGTATACACGCGTCCCTAATACACACTACTGCTCTAACAAATGACAATGACTTCCTAATCATTGCAGGAGATTTTAACGGACACATAGGTAAACACTGTGACGGCTTCTATGGAGGCCATGGGGTTGGCACAAGAAATGAAGGATACAGGCTTCTAGAATTCTGCGACGCCAATGGCATGTTGATATGTAACACAAACTTTAAAAAAACCTGACAACCACAGATCAGGGGAGCATTCTAGTCAAATAGATTTTATCCTCATCAGATGTGACAGATGGACAGTCGTGAACACAAAAGCCTTCCCTAGTGAGGAATGTACCTCCCAATGTAGCTTAGTTGTCAGCGACCTCACGGTCAGAACTAGACGAACCTGGAAACAGAAGCCAACCTGGAGAAGAAAGATCTGGAAGCTGAAAGACCCCTCAGCCAGTAACAGATTTAAAGATATTTTACTCAATGCCTATGACAGTAAAGAAGAACAGATAGTCATTCAATGTAGAAGAGCACTGGGAGTTTCTAAAAAATAACTTACTCCAGCCACAGATCTCATCCATCGCCTTTAGTAAGACCACAGGCAGGAGGAGAGTGACTTGGTGGTGGAACAATAAGATAGATGAGGCAGTTAAGGCCAAGAGACGGGCATGGGAAGAATGGAAGAACGGGGGAAGCAGGGTACATTACATAGAGACCAGGAGGGAAGCTAGGCGACAAGTATACTTAGCTAGGAGGGAAGCAGAGGATAGAAAATTCAAGCATGTTTTGTAACATGAGGACCAGAAACGGGAGGTGTTCAAGATTGCGAGGCAGTGTGTCGGAGAGAATTGTGATGTCATTGGAGAGAAGTATATCCGGAATGATAAAGGTGAGCTTGCCCTCACAAGTGCTGAGAAGAAAGATGCGTGGAAGAACCATTATGATAGGTTACTAAATGAGGAGAATGCATGGGAAGAAGAGACCCTACTCCAAGTAGACCCTATAGAGGGGCCAGCAGTACAAGTCAGCAGCGTAGTAAGTAAGGCAATCAAAGATATGAAGACGGGGAAGGCAACTGGTCCATCGGGTATAGCTGCCAAGATGCTGAAGGCATCTGGGTCTGTAGGTCACACCATAACCACACGTATTGTTAACCAGGTAATACTAGGTGTCGTACCAAAGGATTGGTGCAGTAGCATCATTGTCAACTGCTACAAAGGTAAAGGTGATGCACTAGATAGAGGAAACTATAGAGGTATAAAGCTGATGGACCAGGTCATGAAAGTAACAAAGTTATAGCACAGTTGATTAGGGACCGGGTGAAACTAGATGAGATGCAAATTGGGTTTGTGCCAGGAAGAGGCACCACTGATGCCCTCTTCCTTGTGAGGCAGTTACAGGAAAAGTACCTAGCTGAAAGTAACCCACTCTACCTGGCATTCGTCGATCTCCAGAAAGCCTTTGACAGAGTTCCACGTGCTATAATCTGGTGGGCTCTTAGAAAACTAGGAGTAGATAAATGGCTTGTGAAAGCTGTACAAGCTATGTGTAGGGGATCAGTCAGCAAAGTTAGGATTAGCAATGAGTATAGCGAGGAATTTAGCGTACAGGTTGGTGTCCACCAGGGCTCTGTTCTTAGCCCTCTCCTGTTCATCATAGTTCTGCAGGCAATAACGGAGGAGTTTAAGACCGGATGCCCATGGGAACTCCTATATGCAGATGACCTTGCACTTATAGCTGAATCTATGGTATAACTAGAGTAGAAATTCCAAACTTGGAAGCAAGGACTAGAAAGAAAGGGTCTCAAAGTCAACCTGACAAAGGTCCTTGTAAGTAGACGAGAAAACAGATCCCCTCAGGGAAATGACCTTGCTCAGTATGTAGGAAAGGTGTAGGTAGGAACTCCATTCTCTGCCCCAAATGCAAACAATGGGTACACAAGAGATGTAGCGGGATCTCAGGAAGCTTAACTAAGAATGTAGGCTTCACATGAAGCAGCTGTGCTGGGACAGCAAGCAGCAAACAGCCACAGGAAACAAGTACCACCAAACTCTGGGAGAGCTCTGTAGAAACAGTAGACAGCTTCTGCTACCTAGGTGGGTGTTCAGCAAGTACATTAACTAGGGTAAGAACGGGATGGAAGAAGTTCAGGGAGCCACTGCTAGCTACAAAAGGCTTTTCCCTCAAAATGAAAGGCAGACTGTATGATGCCTGTATACGAACAGCAATGTTACATGGTAGTGAGACATGGGCGCTGTCTGTAGAAGACTTGCGCAGATTAGAAAGAAACGAAGCCTGCATGCTCCGATGGATGTGTAATAGTAATATACGTGAACGGCAAGGCATAAATGAATTGAGAGAGAGACTGAGCATAAGAGGAATCAAATGCAGTATGCAGGAGAGGTGGTTGCATTGGTATGGACATGTGATGCGTATGAAGGATGACAGCTGCATAAAAAGGTGCAGAGCACTAGAAGTCAATGGAAACCGCGGGAGACCCAAGAAGACCTTACCCAATTACACCTCTCAAAGTCAATGACACAGAACCAAGACCTCTGGCATTACGCAGTAATACAGAAGACCTGACCCCCACGGGTACAAGCCGAAGCTGAAGCATACAGACAATATGCTCCCACTGTAAAGTGGTCGTGGAAATGCCTCGGCAAAAAAAGCACCCAGCACTCACTGTAAATGAGGTTGGTGTTAGGAAGGGCATCCAGCTGTAGAAATCGAGCCAGAATCGGTTCCCGTATGAGCAAGACAAAGTCAGCCGACCGGACACTGCCCACAACAGGACAACCCGTCTAACCCATGCTAGCGTGGAAGAATGGACGTAAAACGATGATATATATATATATATATATATATATATATATATATATATATATATATATATATATAGTACAATTGCACACGTCAAAGGCGATGGCACAGGACTTACATCTCCGGCATTCTGACTTCCTATGGGCACAGGCCAAAGATGAAGCATATATATATATATATATATATATATATATATAATGTAGGAGGTGAGTTTTATTGTAGTACAATAAAGCAATGCAGATATCGGATAAGAAGCACTCTACAGTTTGTAGGACTGGAGTATATATAATATAAGATCAAAAGACCTAGATACAAAAACATAATCTGGTATAATGCTCCATTCTCCATCTCTATTAATAACAATATTCCTAAATTATTTTTTAGTGCCTTAAATAAATGCTTCCCTCCCTCACATATCTATAGTAAAATATTTAACAAACACACCATCAAATTTTCTTATTCTACATCCTCCAATATTTCCAACATCATCTCTAAACACAACAATAAAATACTAAATACTAAATCTCTTCCTTCCAACATTGAATTTCATAATAACAGTAATAGTACTCCCGACGTCATTGTAAACCCTAGGCTAACTTCTGTAAACCCAAATACAACGTCAAACACAACTTCGCTAAATGTTCATAATCCAACTCTAAATCAAGAAACTATTATTCCTATTATTCCTATCGCAAACAACTTATCCAATTCCTTCTATAGATAACACTAGGTCACTCATTAATAATCTCTCTAATTGCAACTGCCGCATTAAAAATAAATGTCCTCTCAACAACCATTGTCTCGATAAAAACTTAATTTATGAATGTAAAGTTATAACTAGCACCAATTCCTTCACCTATTTTGGCTCCACTTCCACCTCTTTTAAAGCTTGTCTCTATAATCACCATTCATCTTTCAAATACAAACTTAAAAGAACCAACACGGATCTCTCAGAACTCATATGGTCCTTGAAAGACAAAAACATTAAATATACCATCTTTTGGAAGAAGGTTTCTTCTGCATCCTCATACTTGAACAGCTCTCTGTCTAAAATCTGTAATCTCTGCCTAAATGAAAAATTTACCATTATCTCTAACCTAGATTCTATAATAAATAGACGTACAGATTTGTTTTCTATCTGCCTGCATAAATTCCATAGAACTTTTCACAAAGTATACAGTTAATATTCAATTCTTTATCAATTTAGAATCTTTTCTCAAAGGCACATATACATACACCTCTTTAAAATATACCCATCTACCTTACTTTAAAGGACATTATACACTCTATAATACTTGTTTACTCATTACCCTCTTGCTATCTTCACCTTGTAAAATCCTTCATAACATATACATTTGTTTTTTTGACGTTAGAATATTCATCCGCAATCATTATTATTTTTTCTCTCTATCATAAAACTTTTTAATCTCAATTTCATCCTTAATTTATTTTTTTCTCCCCATCAACGAACTCATTCTTAATACATATTAACTCTTTATTCGCATATATTATCAATTCCTTCAATATACAAACTTTAACTTCACATTATTTTTCTCAAATCCTTCTACACACAAACCTTAATAATTTTTCTCTTCGTTAATTTTGAAATTGCCACAATACTTATCAACATACACTTTTTTTGACGTTAGAATATTCATCCACAATTATTATTTTTACTCTCTATCTTCATACATAAATTCCCTTCGTTAATTTTCAAATTCCTTTAATTTATACATTATCTTCCAACGGTTCTCAACCTCTCTATGTAAAACAATATATCTTTTTCTCAGTTATAAAAACTCTCTTTCTCTCTATCACCCATCTCTCCCTCTCCACCTTCACTCTCATCTCCTCCCCCTTTTTTCATCCTTTCCACCCCCCCCTCCCTAAATAAAATATTTTTTCCTCGCACATATCCTCCCTTCGTTAATTTTCAAATTCTTTTAATTTATACATTATCTTCCAACGGTTTTCAACCTCTATGTAAAACAATATATCTCCTCTCAGTTATAAAAACTATCTCTTTCTCTCTATCACCCATCTCTCCCTCTCATCTCCTCCCCTTTTTCATCCTTTCCACCCCCCCCCCCCCCTCTCTAAATAAAATATTTTTCCCAATATCACACATCAATCTAAAACCACTTTTCATATGTTGATTTAAAACTGTACTATCCACAAGTGTTTTTTAGCCTTCATATCATGTTCTCCTGTTTTATCTGATGAAAACACAAATATTATTGCATGATGTTTGTTTTTGAAATGCGCATAATAAAATACATGGAACTCCTTTAACCATCTTTTGATCTTATATTATATATATATATATATATAGGAGTTTAAGACTGGCTGTCCATGGGAACTTCTCTATGCTGACGATCTGGCTCTTATGGCAGAATCAGTAGAGGAGCTAGAGAATAAATTCCGGCTATGGAAACAGCAGTTGGAAGCAAGAGGACTGAGAGTAAATCTAGCTAAGACAAAAGTGTTGATGAGTAGAAAAGAGGACAAAACCCTGATTCCGTCAGGGAAATGGCCATGTTCGATATGCAGAAAAGGAACTGGCATAAATTCTATAAAATGCACACAATGTAGGTCCTGGGTACACAAGAGATGTAGCGGGATAGCAGGCAAACTAACAGGTAGGGAGAAATATGTATGCAGTAGATGTACAGGGAAATTAGACGGTAGAAGTCGCACTGATAGACACATTTTTCAAATGCGAGAGGGCGCTATAGAAGTGGTGGATAGCTTCCGGTACCTAGGAGATCAGATTAGCATGGGAGGAGGGTGTTCCGAGGCCATAGTATCTAGAATAAGGACGGGTTGGAAGAAGTTTAGGGAGCTGCTTCCTCTGTTGACGAAGAAGGGTTTCTCCCTGCGTACGAAAGGCCGGTTGTATGATGCCTGTGTGAGGAGCGCGATGCTGCATGGTAGTGAGACATGGGCAGCTACCGCAGAAGATATGCGACGGCTGGAGAGAAATGAGGCAAGCATGCTCCGTTGGATGTGCAGTGTAAATGTGCGTGAACGACCCAGCATAAATGTGTTGAGAGAGAAACTGTGTCTGAGAGGGATAGAATGTAGTGTACGGGAGAGGAGACTGAGGTGGTATGGACATGTGATGCGCATGGAGGATGACCGATGGGTGAAGAAGTGCCAGGAAATGCCAGTTGAAGGAAGACGTGGTAGAGGTAGACCACGAAAAACATGGGCGGAGGTGGTGAGAACAGACCTCAGATCATTGAAGCTCACGGTGGAGATGACGAGGGACCGTGACGAGTGGAGAGATGCTGTGCTGAATAAGACCCGTCCCACCCTTGCAAGCAGGGAAAAGCGGACGTAAAATGATGATGATGATGATGATATATATATATACCATACACCATTCCACACCACCCACTCCCTTACATCCCCCATGGGGACAGGCTGAAGTATACAACCAGTGAAGCCTCCAGCCCACACTATAGTGGCCCTGATGGCGACATGGCAAAAAGTGCCCAGGACTCACTGTAAATGTGGTTGGCGTCAGGAAGGGCATCCAGCAGTAGAACCCAAGCCAAAATCATTTCTGTATGAGTAAAACATGGTCACCTGACCTGGCATTGCTCACAACAGGACAACTCGTCGAACCCATGCTAGCGTGGAACAATGGACGTTAAACAGTGATTTATATATACGCACTACGCACATATTATATACTGATTCACACACACACATATATATATACATATACGTGCATATCATATACTCATTCACACATATATATATATATATACATGTGCATATCATATACTCATTCACACACATATATATATATACACATGCATATCATATACTCATTCACACACATATATATATATATATACGTGCATATCGTACTCATTCACATATATATATATATATACGTGCATATTATATACTCATTCACACATATATATATATATATATACACGTGCATATTATATACTCATTCACATATATATATATATATACACATGCATATTATATACTCATTCACATATATATATACATATATATACACGTGCATATTATATACTCATTCACACATATATATATGCCCATATATACTCATTCACACGTATATATAATAATTTTCTACTTTTGGCACAAGGCCAGCAATTATCCCAGTGTATTACTGGTACTTTATTTTATCGACTCAGTAAGGATGAAAGGCAAAGTTAACCTCAACGGGATTTGAACT
The DNA here is from genome assembly GCA_964016885.1 of Eledone cirrhosa. Classification (NCBI taxonomy): domain Eukaryota; kingdom Metazoa; phylum Mollusca; class Cephalopoda; order Octopoda; family Eledonidae; genus Eledone; species Eledone cirrhosa. Next base: position 702 of record CAXHJY010001467.1, on the reverse strand, counting down.
CAGAATGGCAAGGGCTGTAACTCTATGCGTCACAGCATGGCGTCCTACCCTCTACCAATACTACCAATTCACCGCCCTTATATAATAATAATAATAATACGCATGTTATATACTCATTCACCTATATATATATATATACGCACATATTATATACTCATTCACACACACATATATACGCTCATATTATATACTCATTCACACACACATATATACGCTCATATTATATACTCATTCACACACACATATATACGCTCATATTATATACTCATTCACACACACACACACATCATCATCATTTCATTTTACGTCCGCTTTTCCCTGCTTGCAAGGGTGGGATGGGAACTGATTCTGGCTTGATTTCTACAGCTGGATGCCCTTCCTAACACCAACCTCATTTACAGTGAGTGCTGGGTGCTTTTTTGCCGTGGTACCTCCACGACCACTTTACAGTGGAATGATAGGGACTCCAGTCCCTATCATCTCATTTCTACAGCTGAGTAAACTGGAGCAATGTGAAATAAAGTGTCTTGCTCAAGGAAACAACACATCACCTGCTTTGAGAATTGAACCTTTTGATTGCAAGGCCAATGCTCTAACCACTGAGCCATGCGCCTCCATATATATATACGTGTGTGTGTGTGTGTGTGTGTGTGTGTGTGTGTGTGATATATGGAGAAACAGCTCTTCTTTTATAATATAAAG
>CAXHJY010001466.1:0-12500 GCA_964016885.1 Eledone cirrhosa | reverse complement strand
GATCTCGGTGTATTCCTGGTACTTTATTACACCAACCCCGTAAGGATGAAAGGCAAAGTTAACCTCAGAATGGCAAGGGCCGTAACTCTATGCTGCAAAGCAAGGCATCTGACCTCCTACCGATACTGCCAATCCACTGTAATAATAATAGTGCTGGTTCTGGGCAAATAAATGAAGGAAATAATGTTGTTTCTTACTGTCATAATTACATTCCAAGGCCGGACTTTCATCGGAATTATCTCCACAATGATCAATTCTATCACATTGCAATGACTCAGAAATACACAATAGATTGAAACAAGGGAATCTGAAGTTTTCTGGACAACCATCTGGAAAATAGGATGAAACCTCCAACTTTTTATTCAAATAAATAAACATATTAACAAAGAAATAAATATTTATTTGTAAACAGTCAAAAGACCAATCGTCCTGTCTTTTGTCTCTCTCTCTCTCTCTGCTCCTTCCATGTAGTGTTTGTCCATATAAGGCTTACATCTCGTCCACCTTATTTTATTTGTAAATAGTTGAAAGATCAGTTGTCCTGTCTTGTGTAGATTTATTACTGTCCCCATGTGCACTGGAGCTAGAGGTATCGATCTTAATTACTGAAACCATGTTGACGTCCAGTGGTTGACTGATGAGAAGGGACTGCCCTGAGTTTCTGTTGTCTTCGTCCACCTTTTTTTTCAATATATATATATATATATAGGCAAATGAATGAGTTACAAGCTGTTAAAACATTTCTTTATATAGCTCTTACACGTGTTTCGCCCAGAAGGGCTTGTCGGAGGCAGAAATTCCAATGACTAGGTCCTTAATTACAAATCGTTGAGAGGATATCACAACTTCACATCCCCATGCATCCTGTTCTAAGATAGGAAATGCATTGCCGCCAGTGAAAGGGATATAACTTGCTAAGAGAGGTAATTACTCGATGCCTGTTGGATGTCACTGGGTTACTTTTGACCAACCCCAGCTGGGTGAACCACATGTAAGAGCTATATAAAGAAATGTTTTAATGGCTTGTAACTCTTTCATTCATTCATTCATTCATTCAATTGCCTATTCTAGCTCTGCTTAAACCTACGCAAAGTATTAACCTTCTCTAATATTGAACTCTGCCAACCCAAGCATCGAGCACACTATGTTTCGGCTTTTGGTATTTAGTATTCTGTATCGCACCTCTTTGTATCTCTCCACTTCATCCTCTCCTACAATACTTTAACCCTATTATTATATATATAGATATATATATATATATCATCATTTCATTTTACATCCACTTTTCCCTGCTTGCAAGGGTGGGACGGGAACTGATTCTGGCTTGATTTCTACAGCTGGATGCCCTTCCTAACACCAACCTCATTTTACAGATGTGGGCTGGGTGCATTTTTGACGTGGCACCTCCACGACCACTTTGCAGTGGAATGATACGGTCCCCAGTCCCTATCATCTCATTTCTACAGCTGAGTGAACTAGAGCAATGTGAAATAAAGTGTCTTGCTCACGGAAACAACACATCACCCGGTCTGAGAATTGAACTCACAACCTATCGATTGCAAGGTCAATGCTCTAACCACTAAGCCATGTGCCTCTATTATATATATATATTGAAGATAAAGAAAGGTGCGGTTATGGCTGTGTGATGAAGAAATCCACTTCATACATATGGACAGACACACCACATACATATAGACATATACAGACACACATACACATACATATAGACACACACACACACACCACATAGATGTAAATTTCAACTGACCTGTGGTCATCATTACAGCTGCTGTGTAAGAAAATTCTAGTCTGTCAAAATGGTAGAAGTTTCCTCGAAGTCTAATATAAAATCCTTCACTCTGTAAAGATGTATTCCAGGAAAGGTATTGACTATATTCAGTTGACGTGTAACGAGCAATTAGTGGATCAATGGAGCTGATTCCATTGTGAATTTCTAAACTGTTATTTGGTTGAGGTCGCCAGCCTTTATTGGAAAATACAAAACAATATATATATATATACACGTGGTGGTGGTGGTGGTGGTTGTAGTGGTGGTGCTGGTGGTGGTGGTGATGATGATGGTTCTGGTGGTAGTGATGGTAGTTGTGGTTGTAGTGATGGTGGTAGTGGTGATTGTGGTTGTAGTGGTGGTGGTTGTAGTAGTGGTGATTGTGGTTGTAGTGGTAGTTGTGGTTGTAGTGATGGTGGTAGTGGTGATTGTAGTGGTGGTGGTTGTAGTAGTGGTGGTTGTGGTTGTAGTGGTGGTTGTGGTTGTAGTGATGGTGGTAGTGGTGATTGTAGTGGTGGTGGTTGTGGTTGTAGTGGTGGTTGTGGTTGTAGTGGTGATTGTAGTGGTGGTGGTTGTAGTAGTGGTGGTTGTGGTTGTGGTGGTGATAATGAAAAGTCTATTTAATATATTGAAAACCCTCAACAGAATCTCACCATCTTTCATTGATATTTCCTTCAGGTGTAAATGAATTTTATAAGTATATGTTTTCTTGGGAATCTTCCGGATAACCCAAACACAATCATAGGAGACAGGATCCATTGGAGATAACCCATGGAAGGATATCACTCCCCCAACACTGGTGGGGAACGTAGCACTGCAATCTAGAAAGGAACCAAACAGAAGATATTAGATTTCTTAGGAAACTTAATTTTTCCCACAGTTGTACGACCTCCTCCCCTCCCACCGTTGTATGACCTCCTCCACAGTTGAACGACCCCCTCCCACCGTTGTATGACCTCCCCCCACAGTTGTATGACCTCCCCCCCACCGTTGTAAGACCCCCCACATACACACACAGTTGTATGACCTCCTCCCCATCTCACCGTTGTATGACCTCCTCCCCCAACAGTTGTATGACCTCTTCCCCTTCCCACCGTTGTAGGACCTCCTCCCCCTCCCACCGTTGTATGACCTCCCCCCACAGTTGTATGACACCCCCCCCCAACACACACACACAGTTGTATGACCTCCCCCACAGTTGTATAACCTTCTGCCCTTCCTCCGACAGTTGTATGACCTCCCCTCACGCCACAGTTGTCTGGATCCGACCCTCCACCCCACCCTCTCTTATCAAGGGAGATAAAAATATTTAGACTTACCAAATTTGGTTTTTCCTTTAATCTTTTCTGGAAAATATGAAAAGGAGAAAATTGTAGATTCTATATGAAATGAACACTAAATCAATATTAATCGAGGTTAACTTTGCCTTTCATCCTTACAGGGTCGATAAAATAAAGTACCAGTAATACACTGGGATAATTGCTGGCCTTGTGCCAAAGGTAGAAACAATTATTAACACTAAATCAATATTAATTAGTTTTTTTTTCTTAATTAGTTGTTCCTTGCAAGTGTTGTTGTTGTTGTCAAACTGTGGTCTTCTATACCTTCTACTGCTACCACTACTACCACCACTACTATTGCTACCACTACCTCCACCACCACCACTACTATTGCTACCACTACTACCACCACCACCACTACAAATCTCTCCAGCCCATCCACCCATCTTAACAATCTACCCAGTCCATCCACCCCTTCTCTCAACAATCTACCCAGTCCATCCACCCCTTCTCTCAACAATCTACCCAGTGCCTCCACCCCTTCTCTCAACAATCTACCCAGTGCCTCCACCCCTTCTCTTAACAATCTACCCAGTCCATCCACCCCTTCTCTCAACAATCTACCCAGCCCATCCACCCCTACTGTCAACAATCTACCCAGTTCACCCACCCCTTCTCTTAACAATCTACCCAGTCCATCCACCCCTTCTCTTAACAATCTACCAAGTCCACCCACCCCTTCTCTTAACAATCTACCCAGTGCCTCCACCCCTTCTCTTAACAATCTACCCAGTCCATCCACCCCTTCTCTTAACAATCTACCCAGTCCATCCACTCCTTCTCTTAACAATCTACCCAGTCCATCCACCCCTTCTCTCAACAATCTACCCAGTCCATCCACCCCGTCTCTTAACAATCTACCCAGTCCATCCACCCCTTCTCTCAACAATCTACCCAGTCCATCCACCCCGTCTCTTAACAATCTACCCAGTCCATCCACCCCTTCTCTCAACAATCTACCCAGTCCATCCACCCCTTCTCTCAACAATCTACCCAGTCCATCCACCCCTTCTATTAACAATCTACCCAGTCCTCCCACCTCTTCTCTTAACAATCTACCCAGTCCTCCCACCTCTTCTCTTAACAATCTACCCAGTAAATCCACCCCTTCTCTTAACAATCTACACAGTACATCCACCCCTTCTCTTAACAAACTACCCAGTCCATCCACCCCTTATCTTAACAATCTACCCAGCCCATCCACCCCTTCTCTCAACAATCTACCCAGTCCATCTACCCCTTCTCTTAACAATCTACCCAGCCCATCCACCCCTACTGTCAATCTACCCAGTCCACCCACCCCTTCTCTTAACAATCTACCCAGTGCATCCACCCCTTCTCTTAACAATCTACCCAGTGCCTCCACTCCTTCTCTTAACAATCTACCCAGCCCATCCACCCCTACTGTCAACAATCTACCCAGTTCACCCACCCCTTCTCTTAACAATCTACCCAGTCCATCCACCCCTTCTCTTAACAATCTACCCAGTCCACCCATCCCTTCTCTTAACAATCTACCCAGTCCATCCACCCCTTCTATTAACAATCTACCCAGTCCTCCCACCTCTTCTCTTAACAATCTACCCAGTCCTCCCACCTCTTCTCTTAACAATCTACCCAGTAAATCCACCCCTACTCTTAACAATCTACACAGTACATCCACCCCTTCTCTTAACAAACTACCCAGTCCATCCACCCCTTATCTTAACAATCTACCCAGCCCATCTACCCCTTCTCTCAACAATCTACCCAGGCCATCTACCCCTTCTCTTAACAATCTACACAGCCCATCCACCCCTACTGTCAATCTACCCAGCCCATCCACCCCTACTGTCAACAATCTACCCAGTTCACCCACCCCTTCTCTTAACAATCTACCCAGTCCATCCACCCCTTCTCTTAACAATCTACCCAGTCCATCCACTCCTTCTCTTAACAATCTACCCAGTCCATCCACCCCTTCTCTCAACAATCTACCCAGTCCATCCACCCCGTCTCTTAACAATCTACCCAGTCCATCCACCCCTTCTCTCAACAATCTACCCAGTCCATCCACCCCGTCTCTTAACAATCTACCCAGTCCATCCACCCCTTCTCTCAACAATCTACACAGTCCATCCACCCCTTCTCTCAACAATCTACCCAGTCCATCCACCCCTTCTATTAACAATCTACCCAGTCCTCCCACCTCTTCTCTTAACAATCTACCCAGTCCTCCCACCTCTTCTCTTAACAATCTACCCAGTAAATCCACCCCTTCTCTTAACAATCTACACAGTACATCCACCCCTTCTCTTAACAAACTACCCAGTCCATCCACCCCTTATCTTAACAATCTACCCAGCCCATCCACCCCTTCTCTCAACAATCTACCCAGTCCATCTACCCCTTCTCTTAACAATCTACCCAGCCCATCCACCCCTACTGTCAACAATCTACCCAGTCCACCCACCCCTTCTCTTAACAATCTACCCAGTATACCCACCCCTTCTCTTAACAATCTACCCAGTCCATCCACCCCTTCTCTTAACAATCTACCCAGTCCACCCACCCCTTCTCTTAACAATCTACCCAGCCCATCCACCCCTACTGTCAACAATCTACCCAGTCCATCCACCCCTTCTCGTAACAATCTACCCAACCCATCCACCCCTACTGTCAACAATCTACCCAGTCCACCCACCTCTTCTCTTAACAATCTACCCAGTCCATCCACCCCTTCTCTTAACAATCTACCCAGTCCATCCACCCCTTCTCTTAATCTACCCAGCCCATCCACCCTTACTGTCAACAATCTACCCAGTCCATCCCCTTATCTTAACAATCTACCCAGCCCATCTACCCCTTCTCTTAACAATCTACCCAGCCCATCCACCCCTACTGTCAATCTACCCAGTCCACCCACCCCTTACTGTCAACAATCTACCCAGTCCACCCATCCCTTCTCTTAACAATCTACCCAGCCCATCCACCCCTTCTCTCAACAATCTACCCAGTCCATCCACCCCTTCTCTTAACAATCTACCCAGCCCATCCACCCCTACTGTCAACAATCTACCCACTCCATTACCCCTTCTCTACATAAATCTTTCACAAATAGTTTATATCCAAAATACTACATACCTGACAAATATTTGAAAGAAGCTTTGAATCCGATATTTTTACTGTCTGAAGTTTGTCTAACTCCTGTGTAGAAGACTAACTGTACACTGTTGTTATTAGACATAATGACTGGTCTTTGGAAATGTTTTAAGACCAGGGGTGTGTTCTCGTTGTTCTCATAAACCTTCGAGTAAGACAGACAGAAAGAACATAAATATTTACATTGCAAAATAGCAATAAACTGCACCAAGAGGTCACAGTTCTCTATTTTACATACAACATTTACAATGTACCATACATTTGGAACTCAGGTTTTGTAGTTTGAGTAGATAAGTCACAGTTCTCCATTTTACATACAACATTTACAAAAACATGTTACAAAAACACCGTATTTAAACCTTACACGGTGTACCATGTAAATCGTAAAGTACAAATTTTTCTCTATCCACTCCACGCTCAATTTCGTACATAGTCCAAACATCCAATCTCGCAAAATCCGAAATCTGTATTTTTTGTTATCTATTTAAGGTTTAAATACGGTGTTTTTGTCGTATTGAACAGAACAAATCTTGCAGTTTTGCTTTTTGTTAAATCGCTTGTTAAACATTCATAACCTTCCAGCTAGCTACCCCACAACCCTCCCACCCGCCCCCACACACCACCATTCTTAATACGGGGACCAATCATAAGCCAGAGCCCCCCCCCCCCCCCACGCATCACCATTATTATTATTACGCGGACCAATCATAAGCCAGAGGCCTATACTATCGCTTGCCCGGTTGCCTTCGATATATGATGGATGGATGGATGGATGGACGGACTGCGGAATCCTGGAGAGTGGAAGGGAGAGAAAAATCTGGACGCTCAGAGCGAAAATGCCAAAGTTAAAGTCAAATTCACCTCGTGGACGACAATGCGAGCACTCCTCTTTGTTTCGTCCGCGGATGGCTAACATAACCCTATCTCCCCCCGCCCTCCAAACGCAACCCAAAACTTCAGAGTTGGTACCATAAATGTAGGCACCCTAAAGGGTCGCGCTAACGAGGTTGTAGAAATGCTTGAACGTAAGGAGGTCGATGTTTGTTGTATTCAAGAGACCAGGTGGAGGGGTGGGTCTGCTAGATTCATTGAGGGTAAAAAACGATGTTATAAGCTTTTCTGGGTGGGAAACGACGATGGGCTGGGTGGAGTAGGAATCATGGTAGCAGAAAAGTGGGCAGATAAGATAATAGACGTAAATAGAGTGAACGACAGAATAATTAAAATACGACTTGTCCTCAATAGAACTACGGTGACAGTAATATCTGCGTACGCACCCCAATCCGGACTGCCCGGCACTATAAAAGACAGATTCTATGAGACACTGTTGCTAACTACCTCCCAAATATCTGACAGTGACTATATAATTATTGCAGGCGACCTAAATGGTCACGTTGGACAACATTGTGACGGCTACGACGAAATCCATGGAGGCTATGGGTTTGGTACTAGAAATGAGGAAGGCTCCAGAATCCTGGAATTCTGTGATGCAAATAACCTAACTATCTGTAACACTAACTTCAAAAAACGTGACAATCACCTGATCACCTATAGATCCGGGGAACACACAAGTAGATTATATCCTTACCAGAAGACGTGACAGAGTGTCTGTTGTAAACACTAAATCCCTCCCCCATGAAGAATGCACCTCCCAACATAGACTGATAATTAGCGACCTCATAGTCAGGACGAGACGTACTTGACAGCAGAAGAGGACTATCCTCAGGAGGAAAATATGGAAACTAAAGGACCCCACAGCCAGAAATAAATTTCAAAGCATATTACTTGATGCTTACGACAGTAAGGAAGAGCATCTAGAATCGGACAATATAGAGGGACAGTGGGAATTTCTGAAAGCAAACCTGCTGTTGGCGACAGACGAAGTCTGTGGCTGGAGCAGGCCTGTAGGCAGGAGGAGAGTAACATGGTGGTGGAACAGTAGGGTGGAGGGGTCAATTAAGGCCAAAAAGCAGGCTTGGAAAGTATGGCGGGATGGGGGAAGTAGAGTAGACTATCAAGTGGCCAGGAGGGAAGCTAGGAGAGAAGTGTACTTAGCAAGAAGGGAAGCTGAGGAAAGAAAGTTCAAGCATGTTCTACAACGCGATGACCAAAAACGTGAGGTGTTCAGGATTGCTAGGCAATGCGTCAAGGAAAACCGTGATATTGTCGGGGAGAAGTGTGTACTTAACGATGATGGCATACTTGCCATCACCGACACTGATAAGAAGGTAGCTTGGAAGTGTCACTATGAAAGGCTACTAAATGAGGAGAATAAATGGGAGAAAGACAGTCTCCCCCATATCGACCCAATAGAGGGACCAGCAGTGTTAGTCGAGGGGAGTATAATAAGTAAGGCAATCAAGGATATGAAGACGGGTAAGGCGGCTGGGCCTTCGGAAATAGTTGCTAAGATGCTGAAGGCATCTGGCACGGTAGGACACACCATGGTCACCCGCATAGTTAACCAAGTCGTACAGAATGGGGTTGTTCCGAAGGACTGGCATAGCAGCATCATCGTTAACTGTTATAAGGGTAAAGGAGACGCCCTAGATAGGAGTAACTATAGAGGCATTAAATTAATCGACCAGGTCATGAAGGTCACGGAAAAAGTAATAGCGCAGCTAATCAGAGAGAGAATTGACCTAGATGAAATGCAGTTCGGGTTTGTGTCAGGCAAAAGCACCACAGACGCTCTTTTCATAGTACGACAACTACAGGAGAAGTACCTAGCTAAAGGTAAACCCCTCTACTTAGCTTTTGTCGACCTGGAGAAAGCCTTCGACAGAGTCCCCCGCTCCATTATCTGGTGGGCTCTTAGAAAACTAGGCATTGACGAATGGCTTGTGAGGGCTATACAAGCCATGTATAAAGAAACAGTCAGCAAGGTTAGAATTAACAACGAATATAGTGAAGAGTTTAGCGTAAAAGTTGGCGTCCATCAGGGCTCTGTTCTCAGCCCCCTACTATTTATTATTGCCCTTCAGGCTATAACAGAGGAGTTCAAGACAGGCTGCCCATGGGAACTCCTATACGCAGACGACCTGACACTCATAGCGGAATCAATGGCCGAGCTAGAGAAGAAATTCCAAACATGGAAGCACGGCCTAGAGTCAAAAGGACTTAAAATTAACCTGGCTAAGACCAAAGTTCTAGTTTGTAGGAAAGAAAACAAGGCGGCGGTCCCTTCTGGGAAATGGTCGTGCTCGGTGTGTAGGAAAGGCGTAGGTAGAAACTCCATTTTATGTCCTAAATGCAAAGTATGGGTGCATAAAAGATGTAGTGGGATCACAGGTAAGCTAACTAAGAACATAGATTTTACATGTGGCCGGTGTTCTGGTGCAATAAGTAGCAGCAAGTGCCCACAAAATACTAGCTCTTTCAATTGCGCAGAGGGTTCTATAGAAATAGTGGACAGCTTCCGTTACCTGGGCAATAAAATCAGCAGTGGGGGAGGGTGCTCTGAAAGTACTGTAGCTAGAGTCAGAACTGGTTGGAAAAAGTTCAGAGAGCTTATACCACTATTAGCTGCTAAAGGGTTCTCCCTAAAAATGAAAGGCAGGTTGTACGATGCCTGCATACGAACAGCAATGTTGCATGGTAGTGAGACCTGGGCATTGTGTGCAGAGGATATACGCAGACTAGAGAGGAACGAAGCTTGCATGCTCCGCTGGATATGTAACAGTAATATACGTGAACAGCAAAGCATAAACGAACTAAGGAAAAAATTAGAGATAAGAGGGATCAGATGTTGTTTACTCGAGAGAAGGCTGCGTTGGTATGGACACGTGATGCGCATGAAAGTCGATAGCTGTATAACAAAGTGCAGGGCAATAAAGATAGACGGTAGCCACGGAATAGGCAGACCTAGAAAAACCTGGGATGAGCTGATAAACTCCGACCTCACACACTTACACCTCTCCAAGACAATGTCACTGGACCGAGACCTTTGGCGGTACTCAGTAACAGAGAAGACCCGCCTTGCCAGTAGGCATCTCTAACAAAATACACCCCGTCCCGCCACCACCCCCACCCCATCCACACCACCCCGTTCTATGTAAAGTTATGTTGGTGCCGCGCCATCCAGGCCGAAACAAATGAGATCGTGTAGGTGTCACGACAAAAAAACACACAGTCCACGCTGTAATGTGGCCGTGTAGGCAACACGGTAAAAACCTCCCAGACCCACACTGTAAATGTGGTTGGTGTTAGGAAGGGCATCCAACTGTAGAAAACCTGCCAGACAGTCCTATGCGAGCAAGACAATCACTCTTGCCTCAAGTGGGACTACCCCCGTCCAAACCCATGCAAGCATGGAACACGGACGTTAAACGTTGATGATGATGATGATTTACAATGTACCATACATTTGGAACTCAGGTTTTGTAGTTCGAGTAGATAAGTCACAGCTCCCCATTTTACATACAACATTTACAATGTACCATATATTTGGAACTAAGGTTTTGTAGTTTGAGTAGATAAGTCACAGCTCTCCATTTTACATACAACATTTACAATGTACCATACATTTGGAACTCAGGTTTTGTAGTTCGAGTAGATAAGTCACAGCTCTCCATTTTACATACAACATTTACAATGTACCATACATTTGGAACTCAGGTTTTGTAGTTCGAGTAGATAAGTCACAGCTCTCCATTTTACATACAACATTTACAATGTACCATACATTTGGAACTCAGGTTTTGTAGTTTGAGTAGATAAGTCACAGCTCTCCATTTTACATACAACATTTACAATGTACCATACATTTGGAACTCAGGTTTTGTAGTTCGAGTAGATAAGTCACAGTTCTCCATTTTACATACAACATTTACAATGTACCATTACATTTGGAACTCAGGTTTTGTAGTTCGAGTAGATAAGTCACAGCTCTCCATTTTACATACATTTACAATGTACCATACATTTGGAACTCAGGTTTTGTAGTTTGAGTAGATAAGTCACAGCTCTCCATTTTACATACAACATTTACAATGTACCATACATTTGGAACTCAGGTTTGTAGTTCGAGTAGATAAGTCACAGCTCTCCATTTTACATACAACATTTACAATGTACCATACATTTGGAACTCAGGTTTTGTAGTTCGAGTAGATAAGTCACAGTTCTCCATTTACATACAACATTTACAATGTACCATACATTTGGAACTCAGGTTTTGTAGTTCGAGTAGATAAGTCACAGCTCTCCATTTTACATACAACATTTACAATGTACCATACATTTGGAACTCAGGTTTTGTAGTTTGAGTAGATAAGTCACAGCTCTCCATTTTACATACAACATTTACAATGTACCATACATTTGGAACTCAGGTTTTGTAGTTTGAGTAGATAAGTCACAGCTTTCCATTTACATACAACATTTACAATGTACCATACATTTGGAACTCAGGTTTTGTAGTTCGAGTAGATAAGTCACAGTTCTCATTTTACATACAACATTTACAATGTACCATACATTTGGAACTCAGGTTTTGTAGTTCGAGTAGATAAGTCACAGCTCTCCATTTTACATACATTTACAATGTACCATACATTTGGAACTCAGGTTTTGTAGTTTGAGTAGATAAGTCACAGCTCTCCATTTTACATACAACATTTACAATGTACCATACATTTTGGAACTCAGGTTTTGTAGTTTGAGTAGATAAGTCACAGCTCTCCATTTTACATACAACATTTACAATGTACCATACATTTGGAACTCAGGTTTTGTAGTTTGAGTAGATAAGTCACAGTTCTCCTATTTAACATACAACATTTACAATGGTACCATACATTTGGAACTCAGGTTTTGTAGTTTGAGTAGATAAGTCACAGTTCTCTATTTACATACAACATTTACAATGTACCATACATTTGGAACTCAGGTTTTGTAGTTTGAGTAGATAAGTCACAGCTCTCCATTTTACATACAACATTTACAATGTACCATACATTTGGAACTCAGGTTTTGTAGTTTGGAGTAGATAAGTCACAGCTTCTCCATTTTACATACAACATTTACAATGTACCATACATTTGGAACTCAGGTTTTGTAGTTGGAGTAGATAAGTCACAGTTCTCCATTTTACATACAACATTTACAATGTACCATATATTTGGAACTCAGGTTTTGTAGTTCGAGTAGATAAGTCACAGCTCTCCATTTTACATACAACATTTACAATGTACCATACATTTGGAACTCAGGTTTTGTAGTTCGAGTAG
>CAXHJY010001465.1:22500-27500 GCA_964016885.1 Eledone cirrhosa | reverse complement strand
CCTGTCTTTGTATTGTCCCCTAGATGTCGGCCCTTGTTGCCAATAAATGAAATCATTAATATTACTGTTAATAGTAGTAATAGTAGTAGTTATTGTAGTTAAAAAACATTACGAGCACTACGTTAGTACTATAAATGGGAGACCCCCACCACCCCACTCCAATCACCACCGTACAGGTAAACACATGTATGTGTATGTATACACACTGAAAACAAAAACAAAAACAAAAAAACACTGCTAAGTCATTTGGCAAATAAACAAATTGACCAATCAGAGACGCGGTTACAAAATAAATAAAACACGCACTCAACACGTTTCACACACAGACACACACACATTATATATATATATGTATGTATATATATATATGTATGTATATATATATATATATGTGTGGATGGGAGTCCCGTCCTCTACCATATCTGATAACACCCATCACCTTACCCCTCACTCCGTTGAATCACTCAACCAGCTAGCAGCAGTCAATCAGCATCAGACTAACCCTCAATACACCAACACACCGCCTTATTTACACGTTCCCAGGTACTTCACCTAAACTCATGTCGTGTAGACAGTATTTCTTTGGCACGCACACACAGACACACCGACACACAGACACACGTTGAGAATTCTACAAATTGTTTAGGAGTGAGAAAGAGATAAAGGAAACGAGGATGGCAAGAGATGAAAAGGGAAATATATGTGTGTATATATATATATATATATATATATATATATATATATATATATATATATATATATATATATATGTATATATATATATATATATATATATGTATATATATATATATATATATATATATATATATAAATATGTATATATATATATATATAAATATGTATATATATATATATATATATATATAAATATATATATATATATATATATATATATAAATATATATATATATATATATATATATATATATATATATATATATATATATATAAATATGTATATATATATATATATATATATAAATATGTATATATATATATATATATATATATATATATATATACAGACTAGGCTGGACAACAGAGACGAAGAAGGATGGAGGAAGACAGAAGAAAACAGACTGGATTGCATATGAGAGAGATAAAGAGAGAGAGTGGGGGTGACAATAAGGATGTGAAGAGATGACAAACTATACAGACAAGGATGGACTATAAAGTTATAGAGGGGGAGATAAAGAGAGAGAGAGTGCGTGTGTGTGTGTGTGTGTGTTAGACAGGAATGAAAAGGAAGAGATTGATAGAAGCAAGCAGATACAAACAAACGAGAAAGGGAGAGAACGTAAAAAATGATGTGAGACAGAAAGAAGGATATATATGAGAGAGAGAAGAAATAAAAAGGGAAATGAAAGGGAGGAAGGAAAGAATGATGCAAAGAGAAGGGAAAATGCGAGACTGGTCATTGAACTTAGGAAAGAGTGACGAGAAGAGGAGAAAATATATGAAGCTGGTTGTTGAACCTATTCTTCAGAATACATACACACACACACAGAAACATAGGCCCGGGTGCACTCTGGAAATACATACACACACACACACACAGAAACATAGGCCCGGGTGCACTCTGGAAATACACACACACACACACACAGAAAAATAGGCCCGTGTGCACTCTGGAAATACATACACACACAGAAACATAGGCCCGTGTGCACTCTGGAAATACATACACACACAGAAACATAGGCCCGTGTGCTCTCTGGAAATACATACACACACACAGAAACATAGGTCCGTGTGCACTCTGGAAATACATACACACACAGAAACATAGGCCCGTGTGCACTCTGGAAATACATACACACACAGAAACATAGGCCCGTGTGCTCTCTGGAAATACATACACACACGGAAACATAGGCCCGTGTGCTCTCTGGAAATACATACACACACAGAAACATAGGCCCGTGTGCACTCTGGAAATACATACACACACAGAAACATAGGCCCGTGTGCTCTCTGGAAATACATACACACACAGAAACATAGGCCCGTGTGCTCTCTGGAAATACATACACACACACACACACACAGAAACATAGGTCCGTGTGCACTCTGGAAATACATACACACACAGAAACATAGGCCCGTGTGCTCTCTGGAAATACATACACACACACACACACACACACACAGAAACATAGGCCCGTGTGCTCTCTGGAAATACATACACACACACACACACACAGAAACATAGGCCCGTGTGCACCCTGGAAATACATACACACACAGAAACATAGGCCCGTGTGCTCTCTGGAAATACATACACACACACACACACACAGAAACATAGGCCCGTGTGCACCCTGGAAATACATACACACACAGAAACATAGGCCCGTGTGCTCTCTGGAAATACATACACACACACACACACACACACACAGAAACATAGGTCCGTGTGCACTCTGGAAATACATACACACACAGAAACATAGGCCCGTGTGCTCTCTGGAAATACATACACACACACACACACACACAGAAACATAGGTCCGTGTGCACTCTGGAAATACATACACACACAGAAACATAGGCCCGTGTGCACTCTGGAAATACACACACACACAGAAACATAGGCCCGTGTGCTCTCTGGAAATACATACACACACAGAAACATAGGTCCGTGTGCACCCTAGAAATACATACACACACAGAAACATAGGCCCGTGTGCTCTCTGGAAATACATACACACACACACACACACACACAGAAACATAGGTCCGTGTGCACTCTGGAAATACATACACACACAGAAACATAGGCCCGTGTGCTCTCTGGAAATACATACACACACACACACACAGAAACATAGGTCCGTGTGCACTCTGGAAATACATACACACACAGAAACATAGGCCCGTGTGCACTCTGGAAATACACACACACACACACAGAAACATAGGCCCGTGTGCTCTCTGGAAATACATACACACACAGAAACATAGGTCCGTGTGCACCCTAGAAATACATACACACACAGAAACATAGGCCCGTGTGCTCTCTGGAAATACATACACACACAGAAACATAGGCCCGTGTGCTCTCTGGAAATACATACACACACAGAAACATAGGCCCGTGTGCTCTCTGGAAATACATACACACACAGAAACATAGGCCCGTGTGCTCTCTGGAAATACATACACACAAACATAACGTGAAATTAAAGACTGCTGAGGTTGTTATAAAGTTCCAGCAGTGCCCACACCACCATTCTTTTTAAAATTATATATGGACTGCATTATCTAATGTGTCCTCTATTAAGAAACCATTATTTGTTCAAATCCTGCGGAGGTTAACTTTGCCTTTCATCCTTACGGGGTCGATAAAATAAAGTACCAGTAATACACTGGGTATTGCTGGCCTTGTGCCTAACGTAGAAACAATTATTTGTTTAATTGTTGTGTATAATTTAAGGGAAATTTAGTTGCTCTTTCTAGAAAGTTGGGTGAAAAGTATATTACTAGAAATCCTATGTTATCAAGTAAATATGATGGGTTGGCATCTCAATATGTAAACTAAACGAATAATTGTTATTTTTTTGTGTCTTTTTTCTTTTAATGAACGGAAAGAACCTAAAAAAAATACCGATTTTCCAGTCCCCAGCTTATTCCACACTCCCCACCTTATTATTTGGAACCCGAGAGTATATTAGTTATATTGAACAGAACATTAGACACAGCTTTAAGACACTGCAATGTTGTTGATGACTTAGCTCAAACTACCCACATCACATCTGATCCAACAGAAATGGTGACCAACCGGTATTTTGTTTTCGCCACAAATATTGGATCTTGCTTCTCTCTCTCTCTCTCAAATCGTTAAAACAAGGAAGGAAAAACAACATCCCAGTCATTTAAAACAAATTCTGGGACTGGTGATAGTAAAGGAAGACCTGGTCCGAATGTTTGCAACAGAATGTTGTGGTGGTATTGAACTGGGTGACGGACCAACGAGCAACAGGTTTTGAATTCAAGTCACAATAAAGAAATGAAACAAATGCAGCAAGGTATTTTGTTTTATATTTACCCTATCAGGACCTGATTGATTATATATATATATATATATATATATATATATATATCTTTCATTTCTTTATTGTGACTTGAATATATATATATTAATATTATTCAAAATATTAATATATGCCAATACTGGAATTGAACCATCAAGACCGTTGAGATGTGTCACATCAATTCATATATTTTATCTGATGAGGACATACTGAAAAAACACCACAGTACCTCCGAAATATATATAATAAAACATATTTTGATTATGTGAACGTCTTCATTTATTAATATTCTGAATAATATTAATAACTCCAGAAAACTTCCTTGTAGAGTGCTTTTAATCTATTCTAAAACTATATTAATTGAGTAATCAATGAACCATATTAATCTTTGGTTATATATATAGCCAAGTTGCAGCCGCAGTAGAACAGATACTATTCGAATTGTTTGAAGCGGTCACAAAGCACACAATGGTGCGAGAAGTTAATTCATTTTTGTCCAGAGTAAACACGAAGTTGAGTAAGTATGCGACTATGAATAAAACGACCACGTCTATGTAGCCATGGTTTATAACCACAAAAACGAAAAAAATACAAACAAGTAGGAGACTAATACACGCACACACGCAATCCGTAAGTTAGTATCACCAAGCATATAAGCATGTATGTATTAAATGCTATATAGCCAATAGCAGTTGTCTCCCTTTATGAGACAACACGAACGCTTAAATGTATCGTAAACAAAAAGACACACAAGTAAATACAGACATTTATATTCCCAACCAGCACTACCAACACCGTTTCTATGTCCATTTAAAAAGTGGAAGTATGGATAAAAATACAATTGTATTTTTAAAAAAGTAATAATATAAGAAGAAAATAAACGTATCAGACTAAAAGGATACAAAACAAGAATTATTTATGTCAACAGAGTATTGGTAATATTTA
>CAXHJY010001465.1:0-12500 GCA_964016885.1 Eledone cirrhosa | reverse complement strand
AATATAGTCCATCTTTCTAAAGATGATTTAGTAGACGAATCAGTTATGGGAATTTATATCTTCATAATACTCCCCCCCCCTCTCTCTATCTATCTATCTATCTATCTATCTATCTATCTATCTATCTATCTATCTATCTATCTCTGAGCTATTGGAGCAAATGAAGACGATAATAATGGGAGAATTTGTTCAAATAAGAATCAAACCCCTTTGTCTAACTATCTCAGCCTATCTATCTATGTCACTGAAGAACAGTTAGTTAAACAATAAATAAAGACAATTGTCTCAAACGAGGATCGAACCGGTGATTAAGCCAGCCTAGAGCCCATTCGTCAATATTTACTTTACAACACACACACACACACACACACACACACACACACACACACACACACACACACACAATATATAGTCGTAAGTAAATATAGAAAAAAAGGAACAAGACTAAATCAGATAATAAAAGCAAAAGACAAGCAACAAAATGGTAAAAAACAACAACATAGAATAGAGAGCAAGAGTTGTTTTGTTCACAGACTTTAAACAGTGGAGAGCAATCAATATATTGTGTGTGCGAGTGGGCATTGTTTTTGGCGGTGGTGGTGGTGGTGGTGGTGGTGGTTTGGTGGTGGTGGTGGTTGGGTGGTGGCGGTGTGGTGATGGTAGTGGTGGTGGTGGTGGTGGTGTGGCGGTGTGGTGATGTGGTGATGGTGGTGGTGATGGTAGTGGTGGTGATGGTAGTGGTGGTGGTGGTGGTGGTGGTGTGGCGGTGTGGTGATGGTGGTAGTGGTGTGGTGATGGTGGTGGTGATGGTAATGGTAGTGGTGGTGATGGTAGTGGTGGTGGTGGTGGTGTGGTGATGGTGGTGGCGGTGTGGTGATGGTGGTAGTGGTGTGGTGGTGGTGGTGATGGTAGTGGTGATGGTAGTGGTGGTGATGGTAGTGATGGTAGTGGTGATGGTGGTAGTGAGGAGGTACACGTCTCTTATGCGAATTCCAGTCCACAACAAATATTTGGCCGACCACACACAAGACGCCATACTACTGCTCCCACTATCAACATGGCAGAGAGAGACAGAAACAACAACAACAACAACAACAAACGGTTGAGCGAGTTCTGTATGGTGGCAGTGGGTGATAGGAGTAAGAAGAAAGAACATGGTCGATTCAACTGGTGGTTGTCACATAAGCCTGGGTAATCCTGATGAAACCTTAACCATGGAGGAAACCCATACAAATAGAGAGGGGGAAGGGATGACATGGGGATGGGGAAGGGAGGAGAGGGGGTGGGGAAGGGAGGAGAGGGGAGGGGGAGTAGAGAAGAGTGAGAAAGATGGGAGAGATGAGAGAGCAGTCGTTTCAAGGACGCCTGTGTACACAAAGTGTGAGAGGGAGAGAGAGAGAGAGAGAGAGAGAGAGAGAGAGAGAGAGAGAGAGAGAAAGAGAAAGAGAGAGAGAGAGAAAGAGAGAGAGAGAAAGAGAGAGAGAGAGAGAAAGAGTAACGTTGGGATTGATTTATTAGGTGACACAGAGTGCAACACTTGGTAAGAGAGAGTTTGTGGCATGCATGCTTTTCTGGAAGACATTAGGGAAATTATTATCGATTGAACCATATGTCAAGGAAAAGGACGAGGGGATATTTTAAACGATGGTTTACTGCCAATTCTTCTCACCTTCTGAAAGAATCGATGGCAAAAATGTATTTAAGCAATGGGAGGATTCGAACTCATAAACTTTGAAGATTTGAAGACGATGATGATAAAGCAATAATATAGTTTACATGAAAATGAAATGGCTAGGAGAGAAAGAGGGGTCATAGGAGAGAAAGGAGGGACATAAGAGAGAAAGGGGAGACGTAGGAGAGAAAGGGGAGACGTAGGAGAGAAAGGAGGGACGTAGGAGAGAAAGGGGGGACGTAGGAGAGAAAGGGGGGACGTAGGAGAGAAAGGGGAGACGTAGGAGAGAAAGGGGAGACGTAGGAGAGAAAGGAGGGACGTAGGAGAGAAAGGAGGGACGTAGGAGAGAAAGGAGGGACGTAGGAGAGAAAGGAGGAACATAGGAGAGAAAGGGGGAACATAGGAGAGAAAGGAGGGACAGGAGAGACATAGGAGAGAAAGGAGGGACATAGGAGAGAAAGGGGAGACGTAGGAGAGAAAGAAGGGACATAGGAGAGAACGGGGAGACGTAGGGAGGTGGGGGCATAGGAGAGGGGAGGGCATAAGAGAGAGGGGACATAGGGTGAAGAGACGGAGTAAATAGTTGTTTCTACTTTAGGCACAAGGCCAGCAATAACCCAGTGTATTACTGGTACTTTATTTTATCCACCCCGTAAGGATGAAAGGCAAAGTTAACCTCGGCGGGATTTGAACCCAGACCATAAAGGGCCGTAACTCTATGCTGCAAAGCATGGTGTCTGACACTCTACCGATACTGCCAATCCACCGCCCTTAACAGTGAAGGAAAGAAGACTATGAGGAGACAATAATGTAGTGGTGGTGGGGACGGCGATGGTAGTGGGGACGGCGATGGTGGTGGGGCAGCGACGGCGATGGTAGTGGTGGTGGGAGCAGCGACGGCGATGGTAGTGGTGGTGGGGACAGCGATGGCAGTGGTAGTGTGGTGTGTGGGGGGACAGCGATGGTAGTGGTAGTGGGGACAGTGGAGAGAGTGGTGACATTGGTGTATGACGAAGCAACAAAAAAGGGGCCCGAAGTGTGTGTCAATATTAAAGAGTTTGCCGAGAATATTTGCTAAACCTTGAAGTGGGAATCATAATGAACCTTCATCCCCCACCAATACCACCCGATAACAACACGGCCCTTTCACAAACTTAGGGGGTTATATTTCTCGTCAAACAATCCGTAATAGGCTAATAAGGAAGGCGGCATGGTGGTGTAATTATGTATTGGGTGGGGGTGGTTGTGGAGGGAGGCGGGTGAACTGACTTTTTACTACATTCACCAAACACCACACCATATCGCACACAACACCACACCATATCACACCATATCACACACAACACCACACACCACACCATATCTCACACAACACCACACCACACCATATCTCACACAACACCACACACCACACCATACCACACACCACACACTACGACAACCACCATATATATGCCCATAACCTAACTTCATTCACTAATATAAGCAGACACCATCGTGAGTCGATCGACACGACCCTAGACCTCACTTAACGAGTGTGGTGAGGTGGAGCTCGACGAAACAACCTTTCCGTTGGTCTAATTGCTAATCCTATCTGTCAGCCGCAGATCCAGGTAGAAGGAGCAACGTGTCTTGCTCAGGGACAAAAGGCATCGCCCAGTCCGAGAAACGAAATCACAACCTCACGAAGGACACAACGAACATTACCATCCTAGACATATATATATATATACATAAACAAACATATATATATATATATATATATATATATATATATATATATATATATATATATATATATATATACACATAAACAAACATATATATATATATATGTGTATGTGTATATATATATATATACATATATATTATTATTATCTCGAAAATTAAGGACATTTAAATAAATCTAAGGTAAAAGTCAACAATATCTTTTGCATTTGCATTCTTTATTGTATGTCCATACCTGCATTGTTTTGGCTTTATTATACATTTACAAACGTTTATATATATATATATATATATATATATATATATATATATATATATATATATATATATAAGCTATCTCTCTCTCTCTATCACCCATCTCTCCTCCCTTATTATACTCCTCCCCCTCCATTCTTTACTCTCATCTCCTCCTCTTTTTCACCCCCCCCCTCATTTTTTTCCCAATATCGCACATCAATCTAAAACTACTTTTCATATGTTGATTTAAAACTGTACTATCCACAAGTGTTTTTTAATCTTCATATCATGTCTCCCTATTTTATCTGATGAAAACGCATGTCATCGCATGATGATATTTGTTTTTGAAATGCGCATAATAAAATACATGGAACTCTTTTAACCATCTTTTGATCTTATATATTATATATATATATATATATGTTTGTTTATATATATATATATATATATATATATATATATATAATGTTTA
The DNA here is from genome assembly GCA_964016885.1 of Eledone cirrhosa. Classification (NCBI taxonomy): domain Eukaryota; kingdom Metazoa; phylum Mollusca; class Cephalopoda; order Octopoda; family Eledonidae; genus Eledone; species Eledone cirrhosa. Next base: position 8,391 of record CAXHJY010001465.1, on the reverse strand, counting down.
TATATATGTGTGTGTGTGTGTGTTAAAGCCATGGCTGAACACAGCAGATTTCTTCCAAAGAAGGATAGAAAGTGAAAAAAAAGGGGAATTAAGAAAGAGATATAGAGGGAGAATGGTACTATATATATATATGGAGAGATAGAGTGAGAGAGAGAGGAAATGAGAAAGAGATATAGATAGAGGGAGAAGCGACCCCAGTACTTGACTGGTACTTTATATATATATGGAGAGATAGAGAGTGAGAGAGAGAGAGAGGAAATGAGAAAGAGATGTAGATAGAGAGAGAAGCGACCCCAGTACTTGACTGGTACTTTATATATATATATGGAGAGATAGAGAGTGAGAGAGAGAGAGAGGAAATGAGAAAGAGATGTAGATAGAGAGAGAAGCGACCCAGTACTTGACTGGTACTTTTCTTTTTATCGACTTCGAAAGGATGTAAAGCAAAATTGACTTCGGAGGGATTTGAACTGGCAGCGCAGAGAACCGGAAGGAATTCACTAGATGGCGTTATCCGATAGTCTATCGACTCTCCAAGAAGTGACAGAGAGTAGTTCCCTCCACAATATTATTGGTGAAAATCGATTGAGAAAAAGAGAAATATCACTAAATTCTTGGAGGCTGAATTAATCCACTGCCCCCTCCCCCTTTTTTACTTTGAAACTACAAGAAAAGCCAAGGACAAGAAATCAACACTAACGTCAAATCAACCACCACCGCCACCATCACACCTCCTCCAATAAAAGACAAGGTTATTAAGTGCAAAACATTTCTTTGCTAATTTATCCTATTTGAAGATGAAGACTATAAAAAAATCTAGTTTTGATTCAACATGAAATACTACCCACCACACCATCCTCGCCAATTCTCTTATTCCACACCAATCCGCCTCCTAAATGTGTTCTTGGCACAAAATAGTTTCAGTTTTTATGTTTGCGAAATAGGTCTAGCGTGTCCACACACACACATACATACAAATAGCTTAATATGAATAAACAAACACACAGGATACAGGAACTGAAACCTAATACAACCGCATATACAAACACTCTAAAATAACTCATATGCACATATTCACGTTATACACACGCAAGAACATTCATGCAGAAAACTCGAATACATCGTGTTTTAATTAAAATATCAATATTCACAAGGCAACCATTAAACATTCAATACATTAAGTGCTCCGAGGTCAACTTGCCTTTCATCCATTCCAAGTCCATAAATAAAAGAAGTACAAGTCTAGGAATGGGGTTCGATTCTTTCTCTCACTTTCTCTCCTTCTCTGGAAGAAATCTGCTGTTGTCAGGTCTGAAGAGAGGTTGGCTCTACCAGGCTTAAAATGTCCAAGAAATTGTGTATGACACTACGGCACCGCTACGACTCCACTGGGAATTACGGGACCATACCGTACGATATCATTCAGGAACTGTGAGTTTAAAGGGGATACAATTACGGGATCATACCGAACCTTATCATACACGAACTGTGAGTTTAAGGGGGATACAATTGTTTAGGGTTTTTTTTATTTTAAAGGGGGAATTGTGCAGGAATAGGGGCAAAAGTGCTGTCTTTTTTATGGGACACAATGAAACGTCTCTTAGGTCAGCGGGTCATCGTGTTTGTTACCCCTTCCCCACTTTACTTTTGATGCCAACCGTTCCAATATATCTTGCCCAACCTCATAGACATACACTTTAAACCCATTTTACTAATTTCATCTTTCCCATAAATCTCTCAGAAAGGTTTTTCCTGCGTTTTCCAATATCAACCAAAATAAAATTGAAATTTCTACACACTTGAGTACTTTACTAATTGAAGTTACCCGCGACTCTCACACACACACATATATATATATATATATATATATATATATATATATATATATATATATATATATATATTTCTTCTCGTCAATGATTTGCTAGAACTTAAGTTCACATGTATCACTGACTTGTTTTCTCATTTTCCTCACCAATTTGTTTGTTTACCTGTCTCTCTTTCTCCACCCAATTCTTTTTATCCCAATAACTTATTTTAGGTATTGCTCGCACTGTCTTGAGGTATCTGGTCTTTAATGCGAAGAAGTACAGAAGAACACTGATGATGAATAGTCCTGATTTCTTGCTCTATTTTTTACTTCATATGTACCACATTCGCAACAACGCAGCACGCCATTTTTCATTCATATATATGTGTGTGTTCTTGTTTTTACTGGACCTTTTTTCTGTTTCTCCATTGTGATCCTGTCTCTGTACTCCTGAAGAAGGGCTTAGGCCCGACATGTCAAACTTTCTTTCCCCTTTCCAATATAATGCGTGAAACTAATAAAACTTTTTTTTTACCTCTGTTGGTTGACTTCTTGAACACTCTCTCTCATATATATATATATATATATATATATATATATATATATGAGTGAGAGAGAGAGAGAGAGAGTGAGAGAGAGAGAGAGTGAGTGAAAGAGAGAGAGTGAGAGAGAGTGAGCGAGAGTGAGAGAGAGTGAGTGAGAGAGTGAGTGAGAGAGAGAGAGTGAGTGAGAGAGAGTGAGTGAGAGAGAGAGAGTGAGAGAGAGAGAGAGAGAGTGAGAGAGAGAGAGAGAGAGTGAGAGAGCAGAGAGAGAGCAGAGAGAGAGAGAGCAGAGAGAGAGCAGAGAGAGAGAGAGAGCAGAGAGAGAGAGAGAGAGAGAGAGAGAGAGAGAGAGAGAGAGAGAGAGAGAGCAGAGAGAGAGAGCAGAGAGAGAGAGCAGAGAGCAGATGTACTAGTCACAAAATGAACTAAGATAGCATCAACACCATCATATTGTACGAAAGGTACGTTTAAATACAAACCGGCAGGAAGCCAGACCCAATACAAAAAAGGGAGGGGGGGGGGGGGGGACAAGAAATGCCTTGCGCTATTAAGTCATATCCCCTATATGACGTGAGGAGCTGGAAGGAGAGACGCTTAGGTGTCAACATTCCTCCAGGGAGTCAATAAATAAATAAGAGTTATTAACACTGATATAATGGAGAGATGTGATTTAATCAACTACACGGCTAAATCAATAACCCCCACCGCTCCTACGACATCTGGTCGTGTGCCAATGTGAACATATTTCACTTCAAAAGGAAAATCAGAAATAGGAACATTACACATTCGGGCACACTCCTACACAGCACGATATAACTTCCTTGTTGGAATGAGTACTATCTAGAAAGCAAGGTAAAAAGTCACATTTACATAAATATATACATACACACACGTACGAAAATAAATACAACGAAGATATATGTGTGTGTGTGTGTATATAATATATATATAAATAAATATATGTACATGTGTGTATGTAATATGCCTGTGTGTGTGTATGTGTGTGTATATATATGTGTGTGTGTGTATATAATATATATATAAATAAATATATGTACATGTGTGTATGTAATATGCCTGTGTGTGTGTATGTGTGTGTATATATATATATGTGTGTGTGTGTGTATATATATAATATATATATAAATAAATATATGTACATGTGTGTGTATGTAATATGCATGTATGTGTGTGTGTGTGATATTTTTAGCCGCTCTCACAAAATGGGCGCGTGTACCCGAAACCTGTGTGTTGTGTTGTGTATGTGTGTACTCCCACAAAGAAAATTGTGAAGTGGGGAATATAAGAAGCATGTTAAACGAAATAACAAAGAGAGAGGGGGTGGAGGGGGGTGACATATATCAAGTGAATGAAATAGCAAGAATAGAAAAAAAGTTGCGCAAATAAGCAAAGCGAGTGGGCCTCTATGTGGCTGCACGACTATCTTGAAACAGCGATCAAACCTCCTTCAAATTATATCCTACCGTCTTAAGATAAAACATTTGATAATGTAGTCCGGGATGGTCATAACACGACTACATTTGATGACAGTATACTCAGTGAAGATTAACCCCAGGCTAAACAATAATCGGTTAAATGATCTAAGGGAGGTAACTCAGAGCACCTTGGGTTTAACAGTAACAAAAATTCCGATAAGCTCCATTCAATTTCAATTCCCCTTAATTAAATTTATTTATTTATTTTTTTTAAGGAGGAACAACAAGATTAATCATGTAATACAAGATAGTAAGAAACTGAATATGTTTAAGAGTTTTTAGACACTAGAATATACCAGTCAACACGATGACTATTTCTATCAAGGGTCTCAAATAATCACCCCCACCCCACCCCACCCCAACGCTTATTAATTTTTCAAATTTTGTCCACCCCCATCTCATCCCACCCCATTTTATTCTAGACACCCCTCAATCCCTGCACATTAAATTTTGTTAATCTATCTCCAGTGAAATTTCATTTAAAGTGGTAGCATTCCTGCGACAATTAATTTTCTTCATACATTAAAAGTCATAATTATACGTGACAAAAAGAAAAGAACATTTCTAGAAATCCCATATGTTATAAAATAAACAGGATGAGTTGGGGCCTTAATATGTAAACTAAACAAGTAATTCTGTTGAATAAACGGAGACAACCCATAAAAATTACTTTATAAAGTACGGAGGTATAGGTGACTCAGGAGAGATTTGAACTCCGAAACTAAGAACATTAAAATTATCGAAGTAAATGCTATAAGTTATTTTGTCGCTGTCCGACATCTACTGTCACTTCTTCTAATAAATACAAATTCTAAGTTGGAACATTTTCTTCCTCAATTATCTTCACTGAGTTATCTCCCATACCAATGGTGACTTCCATACAAGGAATATAGGTTAATTCAGTCTTAATCGTTTATCAACAAGATCAACAATAACTAGAGCAGAAGGACAAACTGCAGCCACGACCTAGTTAAATTTAAAAAAAAAATAAATAAAACAAGTGAGAGATACTGACTGAGAAAAAACCTAGAAGATTATAAAGAGATGAAACCTCCTCTCCCGCCACCAACATCCTTACACTGCCGACCCCCCCCCCCCCACAAACATACATACAAAAAAAATAATAACAATAAACAAAAGACAAATTAGTATTAATCCATGTGGTCGATTATTTTAAATACTTTTCCTTTTTTCTTTTTTTTTTTACTGGCCGTGATAATCCACTTATCTCTCCTCTTCACCACACACACACACACACAAAGGTAACGGAGGTGTCAAACCTATATATATATATTTGATACTGGCGTACATACATTAAGAACAACGACAGCCATCAGCGGTTATTCTTATATTCACACACACACACACACACACACACACACAGAATGAGTGTGTGAGCGTACGTACGTATGTATGTATGTATGTATGTATGTATGTATGTATGTATGTATGTATGTATGTATGTATGTATGTATGTATGTAATCATATTTTGGGCGTCAGGGGGGCATTCTGTCTTTCGATTTAAAAAAACTTTTTTCTGGCTTTTTGTTAAATTTTTGAGCTGCAGAGAAATATATTACCCCGGATAAGGATTAAGCCGGGAAATATGTCTACTAAACCAGACAAAATTTACAAGCTAATCAAAATTATATTCCATTACACACTACTTACAGCCACTTAACCACATTGTCGCCTACAGTATGCATATACACACGCATGTATATATACACATAGATATATATGCATACATATACACATACATACATATACACATATATATACATATACACACATATACACAGACATACATATATACACATATATATATATGCATACATATACACACATATACACATACATATACACATACATATACATATATATATATATATATATATATATATACACATATATATGTGCGTGCGTGTGTGCGCGAGTAAAATAAATAGTTAAATAAATAGAAATACTGTCAAATGATTTAGTCAAATGATATTGTTGGATTTTAAGCCAAATTGTGCCAAGAAGAAATATGTGACTAAAATAAAAATAATAATAATAATAATAATACTAATAACGGTTTGTAAATTAGATACAAGGCAGTATGAGTTGTTTGGGGTCGATTATATCGACTCCAGTACATGACTGGTACTATAATCTATCAACCTCGTATGGAAGAAAGTCAATGTTTGACAACGGCGGAATGTGAACTTAGAACTTAGTGAGATATGACTATACTACCACAAAGTATTTTGTCCGGCGCTCTACCGATTTTACCAATCAATACTGATATATATTTCTAACATTGGCACAAAGGCCAGCAATTTGTGAAGGAATAGGAAATTCGATTATATCGAACCCAAATACTTAACTGATAGTTTATTTTATCGAAGCCGGAAAAACGACAGATCGCATCGAGCTCGATGGGAAATAATTGGCTGGTTTCGCCGTAGTCCAACACTTACACATATGTTTATTGTCGTAACAAAGGTAAATAAAATCGTTAAAATTTTACCTATAATGATGTAAAATAAAGATGTATTCTCGTGCCTCGAGTAATCGCCCTCACCCACGCTCATTCTATTTTTTTATTTTTTCATTATTTTTCTTCAAAACTTTTCCGCACTAATTAATAAAATAAATAGGATAGGTTGGAGTCTCAGACTAATTCTGGTTTACTTAGAAAAATTACCAAAACACACACACACACACACACACACATATATTATTTGGGACTTGGGAGTACATAAAAGACAACATTAAGTAAAAGCTTTGCATCATTATTGGTCAATAAAAGAATTCATTATAACGATAAAATAAAATTAACATATTTGGTAACTGCACATCAAGTGGAGATAATCCTCATTGTTTAGAAAACAGATACAAACAGAGTAATCTCCCTTGAATGATAAAAATTGCTTTTTATCCCTGCTTAGCATCCAATTTTCTTCGCGATACCTGCTTAGATTGCATTCCGTTCTTTGAATGAATAGAACCATAATCTAATGCGTCAAGTACCTTTTCACTGAATATGGTTTAGTTATTCCTTCTTAATGAGAAATATAAGTTCACAACCGTAGTGGTATATTACTAACACACGGTAATTCTTGTTTAACACCATATCAGCTTTGAGACTTATGGTCTTACAACTTTTTCCTTCTCCGTACTGTAATATGTCCGTCCCAGAACGTCTTTAATCATAGATTTGCTCGGCTAGGGCTTCTTTGGGGATACGAGCCAATAAAGCAGCCCCTAGGCCATTTTTTAAAGAAGTGGTGTAGTACTAGACATATATCTAAAAACATAAGACGAGAAAAAAATAATAATGAAAAAGTGGGTAATGGAGAAGCGAGGAGCAGGCAATATATCTCAGTTGCGCCCCGAGGAGAAGATCACGAAATCATTTTCGTGGAGAAAAGCGAGCGACACCCGCTGCATCAGCCACTCCACTTCACGGGACTTCTTCCTTAAACGGGACACACTCCTCCGGAAATTGCTTCTTATTTTAAAATATAAACAGCCCTAGAAGGAATTTTTGTCTACTAAACTATTTGAATAATTTTCGTTGATCGAAAACATGTTCAAGTGATGGTAAATTTCATATGTAATCTCTCTTTCTCTCTCTAAAATCTGTCTCATGCTAGGAAGGTCGTCAGGCCAGGACCTTTCCCGGTTTCGTGAAGTGAATCCACTAAGAGTACAACACCCCATCCAACCCTGGATAGGGTGCCAAAATATCGCAGGGTTAAACCCCCAGATATTGTTGGTACTCATTTTCAGCTAAGTATACTAGAATAACGTGAAATGAAGTGTTTTTCTCAATAACACAACACACAATCCATCCAGTAATCGAACCCACGACCGCATTTGTATTTAGTATGCAGGACACTTCTTTGTTATATTGTTAAGAATAATCAATTATAATATAGAACAAATTGTCATACTAAAGAATATTGGTACTGAATATATAACAGAGTGGACAGTTCATTGAATTCACTACATCTTAAAACCCATTTGACAAAATACACATCTGATACTTTATTTTATCAACTTCGGAAAAATGAAAGACAAAGTTGACCTCGGATTTGAACTCAGAGAGCAGAGAGTCAAAACGAATACCGCAAAGTATTCTATCCGACGCTCTAACGACTCTGCCAATTCGCCGCCTTTTATTAGAATATACAGGGTGGAGCATAAAGATCTCCCACATTAAAAAAAAATATATATATTCATTCAAAATGTGGGAGACCTTTACGCCCCACTCTATATAACTGGTATCTATTTAGTCAATATCAAAGTCCCAGAGAGGGAAAGAGTGAATGACGAAAATGAACAAACAGCTCCTATTACTACGTACTGTCTGTCTGTCAGTCAGTTAGTCTGTCAGTCTGTAAGTTAGTCTGTCAGTCTGTCAGTCAGTCTGTCAGTCTGTCAGTCAGTCTGTAAGTTAGTCTGTCAGTCAGTCAGCCAGTCTGTCAGTCTGTCAGTCTGTCTGCCAGTCAGTCTGTCAGTCTGTCAGTCTGTCTGCCAGTCTGTCAGTCTGTC
>CAXHJY010001464.1:7500-40000 GCA_964016885.1 Eledone cirrhosa | reverse complement strand
CCAGTCCATATTGTAAATGTGGTTGGTGTTAGGAAGGGCATTCAGCCGTAGAAAACCTGCCAGACAGTCCTATACGAGCGAGACATGGTCACCCGACCAACCTTGCCTCGAATTGTGACAACTCCCGTCTAACCCATGTTAGCGTGGAAGATAGATGTTAAATGATGATGATATATATATATATATATATATATATCATCGTTTAATGTCTATCTTCCACTGTCGGAGAAATGGGCCAATGTTGGCTGTCAAATTATTTTCCTAAAACGCTGTCTAAAAAACGATGTCATCCCCACCACCATCAGGAACATCCGCTTACCAGAATGCCTACGTACACCAGCTTTTCAAAACACCGCTAGCCGCATACACTGCTCATGTATCAAACAGATCCCGAGACATCTCAACCGCCAATTACACATCCATAAGCGGACACATCGATTAACAATAACACCCAGCAACTTGCTCCTTAAAATTACAAAAGCAATCAACCAGTGCTAACACGAAAAAAAAACCGGCTCAAGCGGAAATATGAATGGATCTTGCTTAAACTCCACAACGAAAACACCGACACTAACAAACAGACACCAGAACCACGTGATAAACAGCAACGTAACAACCGCCGCCGCCACACCACCAACACCGAGCCACACCTTAACGATGCATCGCACCTGGTCACCGACCTAGCCGCACCCTCACGAACGATGTGCTGGAACTCCTACGCCTTGGACCCAAGTTCATCGTCCTCATAGCGGCACGATGACAGACTAAACTCGACATCAAAGCCAACTTCTGCCGAGCCGCCTACCAACTTAAATGGGTGACCGCCATCAACAGCGCCAAGGAAAATAACAGCACCCACACAACCCACCCCAATTCCCCACTTACCACCTCGATAATCCACTCCCCCCCCCCCCCCCCAATCCACCAACCACAAACTCATCAGGTTAAAACACTCCATCTCTGATATCCTACACAAACACACACAGCACACAACCTCACTAAATCTCAACTCACCACTCTCTCCAACCTGAAATCGAGGAACCTCATCTACCTCCCCTCCAACAAGGGAAAAGAATTATGCGTCATCAGCAGAGAGGCCTACAACACCTTGATGATGACACCTCTACTCCAAAGTCACAGGAATCACTCCCGCGCAGATCGAGGAGCACATCAACACTGCCTGGACCAACATCTGTGACCGGCGGAAACTCCTGAAGAAGCTCAGATACAACCTCCTCATGAGGAACAGCAGACTACCCACCTTCTACCACCTTGTGAAAACACACAAACAGGGACCTGACCTGAAGATCAGACCTATTGTATCTAGCGTGGAAGGACCGCTCTACAAAATTTCATGGCTCCTAGACAGAATACTTAAACCCATACTGGACACCTTGCCGGGACATGTAAACAGCTCCGAGGATGTGTTGGAGCGCCTGCATCAAATAGATCTCGACACCAGAAAGGCTAACAGGTATGCCTTCAGCCTTGATGTGGTCGCTCTTTACACCTTGATCCCTGCGCTCTCGGCCATTGATATACTGATGGAACGCGTTCAATCTACCAACCTACACTGCTTCGAGCTCACCCTCACTGACATCCACCAGCTCCTATCTGTTGTCGATGACAACACGTATTTCGGTTTTCTCGACCAAACATACCGGCAAACCTCAGGGCTGCCCATGGTCTCAAGCCTGTCGGGTGAGCTAGCGATCTCATACATGGATGGCCTCAAGTGCAAGGCATCAACACCTGCCACCCCAATGCCGTCGCCTTCTTCTCAAGGTACGTGGACGACATCCTCATATCTTCCCAGGAGATGGTGAGCGGGATTTACGAGACGTTCAGCAACACGGACAAGAATATTGATCTCAGTGTTGAACACCCCAACGACGACGAGTCTCTTGCCCTCCTCGACTTCCGAATCAACATCACAGAGCAGGGAGGGATCCACACCAACTTCTACCACAAGGCTGCCTGCAGGGACTTGTTCGTCCACTACAAGTCTGCCCTCCCTAACAGTGCTAAAAGAGGGTACATTACGAACGAGATCACGCAAATTAAAAACAGATGTAGCGACCCCGTGATTGGTGTCACCCATACCAAGCGGTTCCTCAGGGTTCTGGAGACGAACGGATACCCAGCCTCGATTACAAACAGAATAAGAAACACCAGACACAAGAAGCAGAGAAACACCCAAGGCAAGTGCTTCCTTAAAATCCCACACCTGGGCGAGGAAAACCACCAACGCTATCCGCAGGGCTGTACGGAGAGAGGGCCTTGACATCCACCTGGCCCACTCGGGCCCCTCCCTATGGAGATGCCTCTCCAGGAAACCCAGGAAATCGACTGACGCGTGTTCCCTCAGAAACTGTCCGATGAGCCAAACGAACTGTTGCTTACGCACATACGTTGTGTACAGGGTAGAATGTGACAAGTGCAACCACTAGTATATCGGTAGCACAATCCGGCCGCTACATATCCGGATCAAGAAGCACAACAACACCAGGGCCTCGTCTTTCCAGAAACACATAACCAAATGTGGAAACAAAGACGGAAGGCCCATTGTCACAGTGCTAGCGACAGAACACAACGTCGGTACATTACAAATCAAAGAAGCACTTTGGATCAAATGCCTAGGACAACAAATAAATAACCAATCCGAGAGAAGCAAGACAAGGTAGCTGGTGTAAACAAACGAGACAACAGCACATGCACGCACACACACACATACAGTGGCATTCGAACGATTGTTATTGTGTGTATAGCACCCACACCATCCACCAACCAACAAGCGACAACCAGGCAGACTACCAACACTGCCGGTATCAAAGACTGAATATAGGTAGTATAATGGATTGACAGCAAAGCACCATCCCACTCTGACCTGTGTTTGACCGCACCTATTCCGCGCGCTCTACAGAATATCTCAGTTACACACAAACGGCAGACAACAGAGGCCACATACCATTCCTCTCTGACATAACTTTCCCCCTCGGAAAAACCCCAGTTGATGGATGCGAAATCCGAAATATAGAGACAATTAAATCTCTCCCAAGGTAACTATCTCGTATTATTTTTATTTTTACGCTCTTTCCTACATTCCTCTACACACTATACATCTCATTCTACATTTCCTCCGATATCTCTCTTCACCACCGGATTCTGTTATTCGGAGATTTACCCATCTGCATTGTTGAGGCTTCCTAAACGACCAAATTTATATATATATTATATATATATATATATACACACACGCGCACACACTATAAGGAACAAGGATTCAATGTTGCATCATAACAGAATCGGAGACGAATTCAGATACTAAGCATATCTGATGACCATTCAATTACAGAGTCAGGTTCGATCTATAATAGGCCTTGCCTCGAGCTGATCAATAGTGAAACATATGTAATATGTTATTAAATATGTTATGATGCAACACTGAATCCTTGTTGCTTATAGTATTATACTCTGCTCTGTGCGACCATCGAGTGCTCAATGGGAATACCGCCTATGGATGCATTTTTCATGCAACCACAACTATATATACATACGTATACATACACATACACAATATAATTATTTCATTACCCAAGGTTTCACGAAATTAGATGATTCTAACAGAAACGTCTAGTTCGTTCATCAGATGAAATATCTATCTGATGAACGAACTAGACGTTTCTGTTAGAATCATCTAATTTCGTGAAACCTTGGGTAATGGAATAATTATGTTGTGTTGTTTATTATATAATTAAATAGTTCTGTACTATACAAAGAACACTCTTCTTTCTTTTACCGTTTCAACTGTGTATATATACATACGCAATCACACACACATCTGACCTGACTTGCCTCAAATGGGACAACCCATCTAACAACACATGCTAGTGTGGAAAATAGACATTAAACAATGAGTGAGTGAGTGAGTGTGTGTATATATATATATATATATATATATATATATATACATACATACACACGCACACAATGTCCAAAAAGCATGAAAGACATATTTGAAAGAGCAGCCCTACCAACATATTGTATCACAAAGAGCTGTTCAATTAAAATATTGCTATGCTACTAATGTATATTAAACTAATGCCCCCAAAAGACTACCACACTAAAATATCACAAAGGGCTTCCTAACTAAATCTAACAAGTAGTCCCATTAAAATATCACAAAGGGCCACCTAACTAAGCCTAAAGGGTAACCCCACTGAATATCTCCCCCAAAACTACCCCACTAAAATATCACAAAGGGCTACCTAAGTAAACCCTAAATGGTAGCCCCACTAAAATATTGAAACATCACAAAGGGTTACCTTAATGTATTACTATGACAGCCCCACTAAACATTCATCAAAGGGTAGCCTTACTAAAACATATCAGAAAACGAAAGGACCCTTAACTCCTGATAGAGTCATAGGGGCACTGTCCTGATACATGGCATGTCTTGAACATTTTAAACTTGGTGGAGCTCCCATCTGTCTCCAGGTCGGAGAAAATGATAGATAAAGAGAAATAGTGAAAGAATCGACACCAATACTGGACTAGAATGTTGTTTATCAACCTTGAAGGAACAAAAAGCAAAGTTGACTTCAGCGAGATTTAAACATAGAGCATAGTGAACCAGAAGAAAATCTAAACCATTTAATCCAACACCCCTAACAAGTCTGCCAATGCACCACCTTAAAATATATCAACCATAAATAAATCCCAAATATTCGTCTCACTTTCCCCAAAACATGTTAAAACATAAATACCAAAGGGTCACCTCTAAAATAACATGTATCACTCCCAACAAACTATATTAGCTGTGCATACGTGTGTATATGTATGTATGCATGCATATATATGTCTATTGTTCACAACATAATACATTATGTGTATATGTATTGTTCACAACATAATACATTATATATGTTTGTGTGTGTATAAGTAAAAATATATTCGTTCATACATGTGGCATGTATATCATCATCATCATGATAATCATCGTTCTTATGTTATGTCTGCTCTCCATGTGTTGGGTAGATAGTCCCAATCTGATCCATGTCACCAACACTATAGAGATTGTTATGTCCACAGTACAGCTATTTCGGTCCTTTCAATCTTACATTACCTGTACTTGTTCAACCATTTTGCAGAGTGTACTGGGTGTATTTTGTTGTGTTGCCAACCATAACGACGTTTATTTAAATCTTGCCAGACCAGACTATAGAGTATTGAGTACCCAGTACTGTGTTTGTTCATTCAAAGTAACATGGCCAAGAGGGTGAAGAGAAGAAAGAGCAATAACATAAGAACTGTGTCATCATCATCATCATCGTTTAACGTCCGTGTTCCACGCTTGCATGGGTTTGGACGGGAGTTTTCCCACTTGAGGCAAGAGTGATTGTCTTGCTCGCATAGGACTGTCTGGCGGGTTTTCTACAGCTGGATGCCCTTCCTAACACCAACCACATTTACAGTGTGGGGCTGGGAGGTTTTTACTGTATTGCCTACACGGCCACATTACAGCGTGGACTGTGTTTTTTTTTGTTGTGACACCTACACGATCTCATTTGTTTCGGCCTGGATGTTGTGGCACCAACATAACTTTACATTGAAAGGGGCGGTGTGGATGGGGTGGGGATGGTGGGACGGGGTGTATTTTGTTAGAGATGCCCGACTGTAGTAGGTTTTACTTTGTATTTCAGGTAAGGCGGGTCTTCTCTATTACTGAGTACCGCCAAAGGTCTCGGTCCAGTGACATTGTCTTGGAAAGGTGTAAGTGTGTGAGGTCGGAATTTATCAGCTCGTCCCAGGTTTTTCTGGTTCTGCCTACTCTGTAGCTACCGTCTATCTTTATTGCCCTGCACTTTGTTATACAGCTGTTGTCTTTCATGCGCATCACGTGACCATACCAACGTAGCCTTCTCTCGAGTAAACAACATCTGCTCCCTCTTATTTCTAATTTTTTCCTTAGTTCGCTTATGCTTTGCCGTTCACGTATATTACTATTACACATCCAGCAGAGCATGCAAGCTTCGTTCCTCTCTAGTCTGCGTATATCCTCTGCACACAATGCCCAGGTCTCACTGCCATGCAACATTGCGGTTCGTATGCAGGCATCATACAACCTGCCTTTCATTTTTAGGGAGAACCCTTTAGCGGCTAATAGTGGTATAAGCTCTCTGAACTTTTTCCATCCAGTTCTGACTCTAGCTACTGTATTTTCAGAGCACTCTCCCCCACTGCTGATTTTGTCACCCAGGTAACGGAAGCTGTCCACTATTTCTATAGAACCCTCTGCGCAATTGAAAGAGCTAGTATTTTGTGGGCACTTGCTGCTACTTATTGCACCAGAGCACCGGCCACATGTAAAATCCATGTTCTTAGTTAGTCCATGTTCTTAGTTAGTCCATGTTCTTAGTCCATGTTCTTAGTTAGTCCATGTTCTTAGTTAGTCCATGTTCTTAGTTAGTCCATGTTCTTAGTTAGTCCATGTTCTTAGTTAGTCCATGTTCTTAGTTAGTCCATGTTCTTAGTTAGTCCATGTTCTTAGTTAGTCCATGTTCTTAGTTAGTCCATGTTCTTAGTTAGTCCATGTTCTTAGTTAGTCCATGTTCTTAGTTAGTCCATGTTCTTAGTTAGTCCATGTTCTTAGTTAGTCCATGTTCTTAGTTAGTCCATGTTCTTAGTTAGTCCATGTTCTTAGTTAGTCCATGTTCTTAGTTAGTCCATGTTCTTAGTTAGTCCATGTTCTTAGTTAGTCCATGTTCTTAGTTAGTCCATGTTCTTAGTTAGTCCATGTTCTTAGTTAGTCCATGTTCTTAGTTAGTCCATGTTCTTAGTTAGTCCATGTTCTTAGTTAGTCCATGTTCTTAGTTAGTCCATGTTCTTAGTTAGTCCATGTTCTTAGTTAGTCCATGTTCTTAGTTAGTCCATGTTCTTAGTTAGTCCATGTTCTTAGTTAGTCTATGTTCTTAGTTAGTCTATGTTCTTAGTTAGTCTATGTTCTTAGTTAGTCTATGTTCTTAGTTAGTCTATGTTCTTAGTTAGTCTATGTTCTTAGTTAGTCTATGTTCTTAGTTAGTCTATGTTCTTAGTTAGTCTATGTTCTTAGTTAGTCTATGTTCTTAGTTAGTCTATGTTCTTAGTTAGTCTATGTTCTTAGTTAGTCTATGTTCTTAGTTAGTCTATGTTCTTAGTTAGTCTATATTCTTAGTTAGTCTTGTGTGTGCATGTATGTGTGTGTGTATATATATATATATATATATATATATATTTTTTAGCGATCGACTTTCGTCAAATCGGACCGAGGGAACAATGTTTCCGTTGGTCTTTCCAATTGCTAATACTATCTATCGGTCGCAACTCCAGGTAGAAGGAGCAACATGAAATAAAGTGTCTTGCTCAAGGACATAACGCATCGCCTGGTCCAGGAATCGAACTCACAACCTTACGATTGCGAATCCAATTCTCTAACCACTCCGCCACACGCCTTCACTAATATATATATATGAGTCTATACGCGCGCACACACACACACACACACACACACACACACACACACACGTAAATTTTGTGTATATATCTATCTCATATATGTATTAATAGCCCGGTGGTCCTTAAGAAAACTAGGTGTAGATGAATGGCCTAAAAGGACTATAGAAGCCATGAACATTAATGCCAGCAAAGAGTTCAGTGGGAAATTATGAGTGTAACTAGGTGTCTATTAGAACTTGTTTCTCAGCTTGCTCATAATTATTATAATTATTCAAGCCATAAAAGAGGATCTATGATAACTTCTGTATGCCAATGACCTAGTCTGCAGTACAGAATCTTTTAAAAGACAAGAAATTCGAAATACGGAAGCAAAACTTTGTAGCAAACCTAGCAAAGACAAAAACTTAGTTGCTGAGAGAGAATAAAATATTTTTGTGCCATGTTTGAAATACCAAAAAGGTAAAGATTTCATACAATGTAAATGGATGTAGGATCATAACGTGCAATAGGATCACAGGAAATTTACAGAAGGGTTTTGCATAGATAATAGATGTACAGTTGTAATTAGCAGTAAGAATATACGTGTAATAGATAGCTTCAAGTGGTTTGGAGAACTTTCACGTAGTAATCAATAGCTTCTGTTATCATGGGGATCTAATTAACAGTGGTAGTGAATGTTCTGAAACAAAAATGGGGAAGGGACAATGATAAGGGAGCTATTACTTATACTCACAACAAAAGGATTTTGTCTGAACAAAAAATAAACTATATGAGACTCATGTATGAAATTCAATACTGCATGATAGTGAACATGAGCATAAAATGAACCCAGTACACTCTGAAAAGTGGTGACAGTCAAACAGAGACAATGTAGGGTTGAGAGGAGGTTTTAGTCTTGTTAAGGACATGAGAAACTCTTGAAATGGTACAAGTAAGACATGGTTCTCTAACCCAACGAGTCACAAATGGTAATAATCTGTCCAAGCCAAGCTTGCATAAAAAGTGGACATAAAATTATGATTATATATATATATATATTGCTTCCACCCAACTCTTAGTAGCAGGGAAAGTGGATGTTAAACGATGATGATAGTGATGATGATAATATATATATATATATATATATATATATATATATATATATATATATGAAAAAGGATAACTTTTCTGATGATTATTCGATTCGTGCTGATAAGATCATGAGAAAGCTTATTCTTATTATTTAAATGTATTCTACTATGCCAAAGATGTCTTTATTTCTATTACATACATATACATAGATATAATGTATGCATACACACAGACATAATATACATATATATATAATATATATATATATGTATATTATGTCTGTCTGCATACATTGTATGTCTGTGCATATATACAAATATCATTCCCATAACAACCGGTTTGAGTTTATCTTCATATCTTCATCCAAACAGCATCTTTTAAAGATAACTTCTCATACGTCCATCTTCTATATAACAGAAGACTACATTAACAGCTCTTCCAATGGACTCTTCTTACGTCCCTGAAACCTTTGAAATCTTTTCACTGCCGCCAAATACTTTGCTTCAATTGGATTAATTCGAACATAGGATGAGCGCATGTCTCTAGGAAGATCATTTCTATCTGAAATATCTACTTGGGCAGGCTTTTCTCTTGTGCCAACATAGATTTTCGTCTGTTATAAAGAAATAAAAATGGTAGAGTTTCATAAGCTAGATCAGAATGATAGAGAGCTTCAGAAAACGAGACAAGATGGTAGAGAGCTTCTCAATATATGCTGTGGTAGAGAGCTTCACCAAAGGGGTCAGAATGCTAGAGATCTTCAGAAAATATATCAGAACAGTAGATAGCTTTTCAATGTATGTCAGAGTGGTAGAGAGCTCCACAAAATATGACAATGGTAGAGAAACTCATTATTAAGCTGGTGTTTGGAGTGTTGTTTAACAAAAGTTCTTACGGGAAATTATGATGGAAGTTTTTTTAGATAAATATAAACCCTTTAAAACAAACAGAAGTGTATCATAGACTTAGGGGCTGTTTGGTATTAGTATAAAATGGAAGAGAAAAAGAAAATGTTCAATTTTACCTTGTCATGGTTGAAAATTTTCACCATAAGCACATCATTTTCAGAGTCAGCCATTTCTTCAATTTCCCGGGCATTGTCCTTGCTTAATTCCTTTTCCCTGAAAGTTCCAGGTGATGTTACAGCAACAGTGGGGTTTGTACAGGGTGCAGTGTCAGAGCCTGTGGTTCCTGATGCCACAGTAGATGCAGCAGAAGGTGTATAAGTTTCAGTATGATTGATGATTAAGTTATTGACTTTGGCAGTGGATGATTCTTCTGATCCATTGGTGTAACTCAATGAAGATCTAGATCCTGTGTTTAATCCCTGAACTGGAATGGCACAGCCTGATACAATACTTGGACCTGTTGAGAACAAAAACCGTTAATGGATGAGCAATGATGCAAAGGGTATATATATATAAAGTTAAAGAGCTCAAATGTGGCAAGGTCACTGGGGAAGATGAAATCCAGCCCAAGATGTTAAAAGCCTTAAAAAGAGAAGGTATTCTCTGGCTGACTCGTGTGTGCTGGATATCTGGAAAGGCACCTAAGTAATGGCAATCGAGAGTGAATCCCAATTTTCAAAAAGGGAGACAAGAGACATTGTTACAATTACAGAGGGATCGTCTTGTTAAATCTCCCCAGTAAAGTCTATGCTAAATGGCGAAGAGATGCAGGGAGATTGTCAAGTTCAAACTAGCTGATGATCAATGCGGTTTTTGCTCTGGACACTGCACAGTCGACCAAATATTCATACTACGGCAGGTCTTTGAGAAATCATGGGAGTATTTCCTAGAGGTATATTCTTGTTTTGTAGACCTGGAAAAGGCATATGACTGCATTCCTTGGGACCTTCTGTGAAAGGTTGTGCAGGAGTATGGGATCCATGGTCAGCTTCTTGCTGCCCCAATGTCTCTATACAAATGCCTGATTAATTGTGTTCGGATAAATGGCACTAAATCAAAACCATTCAATGAGTCAAACTCTGCCAATGGAGCATACTATCACCTCTCCTGTTCATTATTTTCATGAACAGGATTGAGATGCACAGCCAGGCTGGCAGTGGTATCATGATTGGCGGGCGTAAAAATCAGTCGGCTGGAATGTGCAGACAACATTGTGTTACTTAACTTGACAGAAGACGATCTCTGACTTGCACTTAATAGGTTTGATGCAGAATGCTGCATGGCTGGAATGAAAATCAGTGCTGCAAAAACAGACATGTGTCCTCTCAAGGAAGCCTGCGCAGTGCACTCTACATGTGAATGAAGTTCTACTAAGGCAGAATTATCTCGAGGCAGTGTTCACGAGTGATGGAATGCGAGAAAGAGAGAGAGACACACACACACATAGAAATAGATAGTGTGAGAGAAAGACAGACAGAAAGAGAGATTGTGTTGAATACTCACCCCAGTTTTGACAGCCTGGTACATAACATTGTCCAACCCTTGGGTGACCAACAGATAAAGCTTGTTCAGAACAATTGCTTTTCTCCTTGACAGCAGACATTGCTGCTCCTAGAGTGGAAGTGGGTGGTTGGGTGAATGTGGGTGATTGGATGAAATTGGGTGGTTGACTGGAATTCAGGAATGTGTGCCCCGGTTGCATTACTTCATTGCCAAGCACCTCATTTCTAGAGAAACTTCTAGTGGTGTCCTGATAAATGTTATTTGAGACGAAATTCCCAGTTACCTGGGAGGTTTCAAGATTAAAAGACTTCATTGATACAGATGTCTTGTTATTTTGATGGTTTCCATTTGGCAAACAGGTCAGTTGGGGAACTTTGGGAGATTGTTCCAGTACTGGACATATGTTACAGTATGTGGGGCCATATATTGGATACAAACTGTTGCTACCATCTCCAGGGCCTGAAACACCATGACTGGAAAATGGCAGATCTTGACCATTAGAATATCTACCATAATTTGAGCTGTTGTTACTGAAGTCCATAAACGAACTGTACAAATTGTTGGAACTATAGTCAGGTGGTAGTGACCAGGCTGTATGCCCATTAGATACTGAGCAGTCATTGAAGTTATGACACATTGACCAGTTAATTGGAACTAACTGGTTGTTATTATTACAGTCATTAAATACTGACCAGATATTATGACCATTAGGAGCTGGATAGTCATTATGACCATTAGGAGCTGGATAGTCATTATGACCATTAGGAGCTGGATAGTCATTATGACCATTAGGAGCTGGATAGTCATTATGACCATTAGGAGCTGGATAGTCATTATGACCATTAGGAGCTGGATAGTCATTATGACCATTAGGAGCTGGATAGTCATTATGACCATTAGGAGCTGGATAGTCATTATGACCATTAGGAGCTGGATAGTCATTATGACCATTAGGAGCTGGATAGTCATTATGACCATTAGGAGCTGGATAGTCATTATGACCATTAGGAGCTGGATAGTCATTATGACCATTAGGAGCTGGATAGTCATTATGACCATTAGGAGCTGGATAGTCATTATGACCATTAGGAGCTGGATAGTCATTATGACCATTAGGAGCTGGATAGTCATTATGACCATTAGGAGCTGGATAGTCATTATGGCCATTAGGAGCTGGATAGTCATTATGACCATTAGGAGCTGGATAGTCATTATGGCCATTAGGAGCTGGATAGTCATTATGGCCATTAGGAGCTGGATAGTCATTATGACCATTAGGAGCTGGATAGTCATTATGGCCATTAGGAGCTGGATAGTCATTATGACCATTAGGAGCTGGATAGTCATTATGACCATTAGGAGCTGGATAGTCATTATGGCCATTACGAGCTGGATAGTCATTATGGCCATTACGAGCTGGATAGTCATTATGACCATTAAGAATTGTGTGGTTACTATAGCCATTAAAAGCTGACCAATTAATACATCCATTCGGAGTTGTCCAGTCACTACAGTCTCTACAACCATAAGAAGCTGACCAGTTTGCCGTAGATGCTGAGGGATCAATATCTTCTAGATCGAATATCTGGTGAACTGAGTCAAATAAATTTTTAAGATAATCACTTGAACATGATATGTCCACGCCATGGTCAAAGAACAAGCTGTTGACTCGGTCATTAACAGTTAAAAAAGTATTTCCATAGCAACTATTTGAAGATGTGATCAAACTAGTATTGCAAGCTGGAATCCATTTTATCACAACACACTTATCTCCACTATTGTAAATGTTGGTAGGGACAGACACATTGCAGTTAATATGGTATTTGTCAATTAAAGGAGAATTCGAAAAATTCTGACCATCTTCACCTAGGTTATTAGTAGGAGTAGTGCTACTGCTTGTGGTGCTAGTAATAGTATTATTAGTACTACCATCACCACTAGCACTTAAATGTACATGTGTGATGGTAGATATTGCTGCACTGTCCAGCAGAGAATGTCCAGCAGAAAGGTCAGTTTGTTGCAGATCTGAATAACTCATTCTATTACAATGTTGGACAGCAGACATAGTTAGTGAGAGAGGGAGGTCCTGATAGACAATTTTGGTCTCTCAATGACACTGTAGTGCAGTGATCAGTATTTTTTGTAAATTTGGCCAAGAAATCTTGTCTCTGCTGTAATATAGAGGTCAATATTTTTGTTAAATTCAGCCAAGAAATATGGTCTCTATTGTAATGTAGTGGTCAGTATTGTTGATAAATCTGTCTTGAAAATATGTCACTAAAGTAAATGTAGTGGTCAGTATCCTTGATCAATTTGAAGAAATCTGTTCACTTAATGATATTAATGCAATGGTCAGTATTTTTTGGTAAATTTTACCAGGAAACCTGTTCACTTAATGACACAGTAATGTAGTGGTCAGTATCCTTGTTAACTTTGGTGAAGAAATCTGCTCACTCAATGACACTGAAATGCAGTGGTCAGTATTGTTGATAAATTTGGCTGTTCACTTAATGACACTAATGCAGTGGTCAATATTGATAAATTTGGCCAGAAAATCTGTTCAATTAATGACACTAATGTAGTGGTCAGTATTTTCGGTAAATCTGGCTGGAAAATTTGGTCATTCAATTACACTAACGCAGTGGTCAGTATGGTTGGTAAACTTGAAAATACAAATATATAGACTCTTTTGCCCTTTTATCTTTTTCTTCAACTGAAAATAAAAAAATAAAAATAGAAGAAAACGAAGAAACAATGAGAATAGAAAATAATTTATTTATTTCATAAATCATATTTATTAGTTATGAAATAAACAACATAAGATAATTATTTCATTTACCAGTGGTTTCTTGAAAGCAAACAAATCTGCTTTCAGTTGTCAAAATGAAAAAATCCTGGTGTGTTTATTGAATGTGGATTTGAAATCTACATTCAATAAAAACACCAGGATTTTTTCATTCTGACGACTGAAAGCAGATTTGTTTGCTTTCAAGAAACCACTGGTAAATGAAATAATTATCTTATGTTGCTTATTACATAATTAATAAGTTCTGTAACCTACATAGAGCACTCTTTTTTCCTGAACCTTTCCGACGGAATTACTTCATTCATACATAAATTATATTTATTATATAGATTGTGTTTTTCCAGAAAAGATTTTCGAAAAAAAAAAACTTAAACTAAAAATTGGGTCTTTTGACTAATGTTACTCAATAGAGTGTTTAGATCAGAGTCACTCCAGGTAAAGCCACCACTTCTCCAAATTGAGAGATCACAAATTGATTTTTTTGTTGTTGGTGATAAGAATTGATATTTGTCCATTGTTCAATGGTTTATGTTCATTTTGGCATGGCAGCTGTAGTAATTTGTTGTTGGCTTGATGGGTGATTATGTGTAAGGTAAACTTGTCCCATACAAAGCACTGTGTGAAATGCTATTGAATGAACAAATAAAACACAATTGCTACTTAATATATTTATTAATTAAATAACCTTTTTACAAGGCTATCATTAACGATGTAAGAAAACAAAGCTTAAGTTGTTATGGTGTATGCACATGTACAATGATTCAAAGGATGGAATTTACTGTACTTCTGTAATGTGATGGTTATTTGCCTGGCAGTGAGAGAGAGAAGGAGATAGAGGGTCTTAACTGCTCAAAATCAACTCTACAACTCTCCTCTGACTCTGGGAGTCAACTATTTATCACTATCACTCATTCTGTCTCTGGAAAACAAGACAGAGCAGACAGCTGTTTCTATGTCAAAATTTACACACATTGGTGACTAAAAACCGATTAACCATTGAAACTTATCTATGAGGCCACCAAAGATCATTTTATTTGTGGCCACTTGATAGTGTGAAAGAAATTCTATTGAGGAGAATATCAAACCACTGCTACAACAGCTCCAATATTATGGATACGTCGTTAGAATATCTCAGGAAAGAATCTCTGGACAAAACCAACCGACAGGAGACCCATGGGTAGGTAGACCACAATCAAGATGGTTGAATAACATCCATGAGCTCCACTGGTCTAGCTTTGGGATCCAGCAAAATCAATTGAAGATGGTTGCTTCTGACAGGACCTGCTGGAAGAAGTGTTTTGTGACTGTCCCCATGACCCTCCCAGTAATATGTGGGAGAAAAGAATATTAACTAAAAATATTTAATAGCGTTTCAAATCTGTAGTATTTAACTTATGAAAATGTTAGAGGTAGAATTTTTTTTTAATTCTCTTACTGTTCAATTTTTCAATTAAATTTTCGAATGGAAATTCTACTTTAAAAGCAGGGTGCTAGATTGACAGCAATCGGTAGAGAGTCGGACATGCTTTCCAGCATATAGTTACGTAACTTTACGTTCTGAGTTCAAATCCCGCCGAGGTTAGCTTTGCATTTCGTTCTTACGGAGTCGATAAAATAAAGTACCAGTAGCACACTGGGGCAGATTTAATTAACTTTCCCCTCCTTCTACATTTGGTCCTTTCAGTTTTATTTTATTGACTAGTTTTTTCCTTTCAATAGCCTTTTTATATATATACCTGAAGCAAAACAACCCCCTTACAATTGTTGTACAATTAAAATTATTTTCCCAAATAATAATTTTTATAAAATTATTCTATGAAAATTGGTTTCAATAGAACGTCATGTATGAGTGAATTAATGTCAAGCCACTCGTGAAGATACAATAGACGAAAATAAATGGCTCCTGTCGTTGCTTATGAAACAATATAGGTCAGACGTCAAAATAGCCGCATTATTGTTAACAAGCGATGATTATTTTTTTAACTTTGCCTTTCATCCTTACGGGGTCGATAAAATAAAGTGCCAGTAATGTACTGGGTAATTGCTGGCCTTGTGCCTAAAATAGAAACAATTATTTTTTTTTAGAAGTGATTTGAAGGGCTTTATTCGTATGATATCCATGCAAGGAGAGGAAGGCAATATTTTCCTAATGAGAAATTCATTGTATTCAACAAGGGAAAAAAACTGGAAAGAAAGACCGAATGTATGGTGAAACTCCCAGGTTAAAACCTAAAAATAAAATAGATTGTTAGAGAAGAACACAATCTTGTTATTGCCAACAATAAAATAGTGAACAATTTTCTTGAAAGGCCATTGACATTATTATATAAAAATAATTGAGCAGTATCTAGTATAAACAAAACACACTATTAAAGGGAACAGAAAAAGAAAAGAAGGATCAAGCAATGAAAGAAAAGCAGATGGGGAGGAGACAGTCACAACAACTCAGTCTGAGCAGAGATTGGCCAGCGATGGTGTGGGGAAATTCTCCACTAACTAGCAGACAATATCTAGTTAGCTTCTTCACTCTAGCATGTCTGAAATAGTTATTTGCTTGGGAACCATATTCAAGCAACAGAACAAATTTACAGCCATGTAACTGATAGATTAAACAAATCCTTATATTAGATATTTATATATAGAGAGATAGTCAACGAAAGAAGAACATCAAAATTTGATTCGTAGTAAACACTCTACGAAATATTGGTTATCGTTGGTCATCGTAAACATTTTACGAACCCCAATGAAAGGACAGTGTGGACAAATTAGGTTTAGTTTTAAGGTTAAAATGTTTCAGCAATTTTGCTGTAATGGGAAGTTGAAAAGCAACCAACGTTTGTTATAATGGGGCCTAAATTAGTAACGAATGTTAGTTACAATGAAGTGTAGATTAGTAACGAATGCAGTTCGTACTAATAATACTTGGGAGAAACTATCATTAATCTTAAACAATTGGTAGAATCGTAAGGACGTTACACAAAATACCTCACGGTATTTAGTTCTAGCTATTTACGTTCTGAATTGAATTTCTGTCGGGCACAATTTTGACTTCACCCTTCCAGAGTCGATAAGATAAATTACCACTCAAACTATATCTATTTATATTCCTATAGAGCGCACTAGATGTGAATGGAATTAATAATATAAAGGATATATGTTTAAATCTTATAAAAGAGAGCAATACGTAATTAAAATAGAATAGAAATGTTTGAATCTACTTACAATTGTTGATAAAATATTACCATGTAATTTTTGCAGAATTTTATTCCCCCAAACTCCACAATTTTTTTTTTTTATGTCTTGCATTGAAAAAACTATATACATGGTAATAATTGCTTAATTTAAAGTTATCGGCAAACTGCACAAAAATAATTTTTCTTCAATTGCAGTATTCAGATAAACTCGACCAAATTTCATTTAAGTTTTTCTTCTTTAAATTATCAGGTTTATAATTTCTTTTATTGATCCTGGTAGAAATATTGATAAGTTAATTATAAGTAAAAATATCGAAAAACAAGAGGCTAATCCGAAAAAGTTAAAATGATTGTTTTTTTAATCAGGAAAAAGCGCAACATGCTAAATACATTTGAATTATGAATAAATTGGTAAAAGTTGATGGCACGTTGAACTGTAAATATGCAGGTAGCTTATAAGTGACCAAGTAAACTGCAATTTAAAGTGCTATCAACGTTTTTCTACCTAATTCTCCAAGGATCGATATAAAATTTGGGTATTATTAGAGAAAGAAATCCCCACCGATTTCAATGGAATAGTTCTTTTCGTGTACTATCAATTAAACTTACCCGCTAACCCTAACGACTTTTTCACCCAGAAAAGGGAGAAGGGTCACCGCGGACTTTTCATTACCCTCCCCTCGAAGCTTTCTTTATCATTATTTCCCCCCCCCCCCCCCTCGCTAATTTTATATCCGAGCATGCTGCAAAGAACCCGGGAATAAAAAAAAATTAAAAAAGAAACGAAGAAAAAAATTATTTCTCCACTGAAATTGATGCGAGGTGGGTCTTTCTATAGATTTATCAAAATTTGTCCTAGCAATATATTGGCGTCGATAACTTTTAAATAAAACTGTAGGAAATTTTTACCAAAGTTTAGATAGAAATCTATAATTTCATGTCTTGAAATTTCTGACCGTTACAAAAAAAAGATATCTATGAATCAAGTGTATGTGTGTTAATCTTAAATTTAGTATTAAAAAATAAATAAATATAAATAGCAAAACAATATCGATTTTTGGGGTAACTTACACTTTCTTGATCATCTTAATTCGTCAATAAAATTTTGGATTAATGAAGCTGGTCTTTTTTGACATCCTCTACCTTAGTATGGCGTATGGATACAACAGGTACTTTAAAGAAATGGTAGCAGGTGGGTGGACGATAACAAAAGGAGGGATGGATGGGAGAAGAGGTGGACTAAAATTTGTCAAAATGGGATAGGTAGATTCGTATGGAATCGTCTCTCACTTGTCACTGGCCGCGCACACTTATTTTATTATTCTATCAATGTTATTATTTGTTTATTTATTTATTAGGATATTTATTGCTAACGTAGACCTTCAACACGACGAGGAAGCCCCCGCCTCATGTAATCTGTTGACTCTTTAGAGATTAGTAACCCGATCTCCCCCAAATCACGGTAATGATAAAGGTTATGGTGGCGCTGTTATGAAAGAGGATTGTGGTGTTGACGATGATGATGATGGTTATGGTTATAGTGATGGTGGTGAAGATGGTAATGATCATGGTGATGGTAGTGGTGGTGGTGATAGTGATGATGACGTTGAAAAATATTATGTTTGTTTTGGAGATGATGGTGGTGATGGTAATGATGATGTAGTGGGAGTGGTGCTGAAATTAAGATGGATTGGTCTTCATCATTGGTCTGCTTAATGAAGGCCAACCTAGGGTTAAACACCAACAATTAGTAGTTTACCTGGTTTCTAGTTCAGCGGTGAATGTGTGGATGGGAGTGGTTGTATTGCTTCTTAAATTTGATACCTATATACAAATTGTTGGAACTCAAGGACACACAAGGACCCTCCATCATGGCAAGGTATCAGCAACCCAAGATTTGACCCCTGTCTACAAATTGTAGGGACTCTCAGACACACAAGCACTACCCACCACCACCACCACCACCATGGTAAGGTATTAGCAACCCGAGAGAAATGAACTAGTGCATTATTGCTAATCATTTTATCAAGCCTCTACCCAGAGTTAATACCTGGGTATTTAACACTCTAGGTTTGCTGGGGAACATAATTTTTGACACTTTTTGCTGTGACCACACTGAGAAAATTACAAAGCCTGCATTTTTTTATTTCATAGTACAGGCTTGCCCACAACAAATCATTTGACAAGTCATACTACCATATGACACTCTCCTTTTCTTTGCATATTTCCACAATGTTGGTTCCCGGTGAAGGAGTTTAGCAATTTATTTTTTGAGGGTGGTGGATTGATTGATAAAAATCAGTAGAGCATCAAACAACATGCTTCAGTTATATATATATATATATATATATATATATATATATATATACAGGGTGCGGACGATATTTGTTCGCAATTTTCAACTGCTAATTTTATGCAAATGTTTTTTACTTCCGTTGTCACTCTTGTCTTCATAAAAACAGTGACTATATTTCCATTATTTATTTTCAGAATAATTGATTATGAATAATTTTGAACCTCCAAATTTGTGGAAGAGACATGGAGTTCTTCTTGGAATCATCGCCGGGAGGACAAATAAGACCAGAAGATCAACTTCCACAACAACAAGTGGGTCGCTGTCTCATCCAAAGACGTGCCCAGAGTCATGCAGACAAAGTTTCCAGCGACAACATTGGTCTTAGGTGTCGTCAGCAGTCAAGGTGATGTCATGCCACCTCACTTCTTCCCTGAGGGCCTCAAGCTGAACACCGATGGCTACATCCGCGTTCTGAGCGAGGTAGTAAAGCCTTGGATCGACCAGGTAGCTGCAGGTAGGCCGTACGTGTGGCAGCAAGACTCAGCGCCCTGCCATACCAGCCGAAAGACCCAAGCCTGGCTGTTAGAGAACTTCGTCGACCACACTTCACCTGACATATGGCCTCCCAGCTCGCCTGAATGCAACCCCCTCGACTTATTTGTGCGGGGCGCAGTGGAATGAGACACCAACAGATCTAGCTGCAATACGAAAGATGATCGGAAGGCCAGTATCACAAGTGCCTTTAGGGGCCTAAATCGGGGGACAGTGACGAAGGCCTGTAGCCGGTTCCGAGGCCGCCTTGAGGCCGTCATCAAAGCCAATGGCGGGTTTATCGAGTGAGATCGAAAGAACAAGTAATGAAGACAAACTGACCCAAGTTTGATAAATATATCTTAAAAAATAAAACTACTGTGTTACTTTTTCCTAGACAGTAATCTTGCGAACAGATATCGTTCGCACCCTGTATATATAATTGGTATTTGATGCTTAAAGCGTCCGTATGCGGTAGGCTGTTTGAGCACTTGATGCTCTCATAGAGCAGAGTATGATATCACAGAAAAAAAGAGAATCAGTGTTGCGATGAATGGAATTTATTGGACATATTACAATCGTTTCTCTGGCGACCAGCTCGAGGCACGATCGGTGTGATGATCAAACCTGACTCTGAAAATCGCAAGGTCCTCAGATACGTCTTGATTCTACGAAGCAGATTTTAGGAAAATCTGCTTCATAGAATTTCAGAGTCAGGTTTGATCATCACACCGATCGTGCCTCGAGCTGGTCGGCAGAGAAACGATTGTAATATGTCCAATAAATTCCATTCGTCGCAACACTGATTCTCTTTTTTTCTGTGATATATATATATATATTTATATATATATATATATATACATATATATACACACACACACATATATATATATATATTCCTTCCATATACTGTACCGATTGTATTGTTATTTCTGTTTACCTTTTACATACATATATATATATATTATATATATATATATATATATATATATATATATATATATATATATATATATATATATATATATATATATATATATATATATATATATAACAACATGTTTTACGTTCTGAGTTCAAACACTGCCGAGTTTAGCTTTGTCTTTCATCCTTACTGGGTCGAAAAAATAAAGTACCAGTAACGCACTGGAATCAATTCAGTCGACTTTCCCCTTTCCCAGAATTGTTGGCCTTCTGCTTAATATGCAGCTTAATATATAGCTTTCACTGTTCTCATAAGTCATTCTTTTACACCTAATTTCCTTAAGGACCACCAGATAATAGATCAGGGTACTCTGTCAAAGGTCTTTTCAAGATCAACAAAAGCTGAATACATGGCTAGGAACTTCTCTTGTAGTTGCCTCACTAAGAAGAGGACATCTGTAATACTTTTCCCAGGCATGAAACCAAACTGCAACTCATCTATTTTGACTCTTTCCCTATATCTCTTTCAATCCCTTTCATAACTTGGTCCATTAGTTTTATACCTCTGTTGTTGCTCTTTTCTTGAACATCACCTTTGACCTTGTAGCAAAGATGATGGTCCCACAGCTTTACCATTCTTCACCTTGATTGCGTCTTTGACCCTAAAACTATCAACTTCAATAACTGGTCCTTCCTTTGAATAAGTTGGGGGTAGTTTCTCTTCCTTCTATCCATTCTTGACATTCATTAATCTCTCGTAGTAACATTTCTAGGCCTATTTCTTTTGGGCATCAGTGGTGCTAAGTGCACCAGCGTCATTTCTAAAACATTTCCCCCCAACATCTTAATTCACACTAACACACTGCCTGCAATATAGAACACTTCATATTTCAAAACGTTGGCAAATTTACTTTCTTCAGCCTCTCTCCAAGCTATGTATACCTGTTGCCTAGCTTCTTTCTTAGCTACTTGGTACCGGTCTCTGTTTCCCCCATTTTTCCAATCTTTCCATGCCTGTGTCTTGGTTTTAATGGCTGTATCTACTGTGCTGTTCCACTACCAGGTCACCCTCTGTCTGGCTGACACTTTTACTTCAGTGGGACCATCAGTTTGATATGACTGCTCTAAAGGGAACAAAAAAAAGGTCATATGGCTCTTCTACGCTGAAGAGCAAGTCCACTGGACAGTGACTTACCATCATCTGGAGAGAAAATAAAAAACAAGAACAAGAATTCCAACCATGTTGAACACTGACACTCCCAAAGACAATCAAATAACAGAAAAAATGAACTTCAAAAGTAAAAAACAACAGAAGATAGTTAAATACCAGGGCCTGACAGACCACTTCCTCTTTCTACCAGTCTCCTTGAGACCACAGATGTACTTAGTCCCAACACTGCTGATTTCTTCCATAAAATCGAAAAGATGGTGGCCAGCTTGAGTTGGGAATCCTGTGAGAATGAAGTGACTGTTGTAAAGAGTGTATCTGGCCATTCTCCATTGGGCTCCGGCTGGGATGTAGTGTCTGTCTCTCTCCCTCTCCTATTCTTTCGTTTTTTGTTCCCTTTAATAGTGTGTCTTGTTTTTGTATAAACAAAAGACCTTCCTGAATTAGTTATAGGCAGTAAGGTGCCTGTCTTTCAAGAAAATAAAACATGGTAACAAACAACAGTCATAGACAAATATACAGAACCATGTAGCTACATCATCAGAATAATCCTTATGTATTTTGAATGGACATGTGTGTGTTTGTATGTACATGTGTGCGCATATGTATGTGTGTGAGCACATGTATGTGGGTGGGTGAGCTTGTGGTGTGTGTGTTGGCTTGTTTGTCTGTACAAGGCTGAGAATGGACATGTGCTAAAAAAGCTGACTGCTGTGGAGGTGTAGCGGTGTGGAGCTGACCAACACAGGGAGATATATGTAAGTGAAATTCCCCATACAGACACACACATAAAAACAGTTGAAAGGGGTTCTAGAGAATAGGATATGTGTGTGTGTGTGTAAGTGTGTGTATATGGTTCTTTTCTTCTTCTTTCTAGGAGGGTCGTGGTGGTGGGGGGGGGGGGGGGGGGGTCCTCAAACACTCATTCCAGCAAGTTGTGTCAGAAGCAACCATCTCCAATTGATCTGGCTGGATCCCCCTTACAAGACCAGTGAGCTCATGGATGTTATCCAACCATCTTGCTCAGGGTCTATCCCTGGATCTCCTGCCAGTTGGTTTTGCCCATAAAATCTGTCCAGTGATTCTTTCCTGAGACATTCTAACTATATGTCCGTAGTATCTGAGCTGTGATCTCTCATTTCGGAGAAGTAGCAGCTCTACTTGAAGTAACTCTGATCTCTGGGCTACGCACTCTATCAAGTAACGTTACTCCAAAGACCCTTCGGAGGAACCCCATTTTGGCCACTTGTATTTATGATCGTATTCTTTCGGTTATTACACAAGATTCATGACCAGAGATAAGGGTTGGCATGGATGCTGAATTGAAGATAGTGAATTTGGCTTTTACACACCTACTTCCCTTCTGGCACAATTACTAAACCAGATTCTGCAATTCTGCTTCAAAAGTAGCAAGACTGTTGGGGAGGGTGAAATTCAGCCCAAGATGTTAAAAGCTTAATAAATTCTTATTAAATTTTATTAAAAGACATCTTATCTCGTAAGATGCCAGGATTTGTTTGTGGAACACCAATGTTCTTTGGAATCCACTTTGCAGGGAAAAACATTGTAGACAAATAACTGATACCAGTTCTCTCTGAAGATTAAAAAATAATGTTGATCATGAAATTGGAAATGTAGAATTATTTTATAAAATATATCAAATTAAAAATATAAATTGAATTCAGCCAGATCATTTGGTTACATTAACTATTAACTTCTGATAGGACATTCAATTGACAAGATACCAGATCTCATGCACTTACTGAATGGCGTGGAACTCATCCAACTGGACCAAGGAAACAATGTTTCCACTGGTCTTTCCATTGCTGATACTATCTACTGGTGCTGCCCAAGGCTGAAAGAATTTGACGAGTTATCTCTGTTAATAGTCATATCAAAGGGAGGTAATTTTTCATAAGTGCGGTTAAATTACAACTGGATGCTCTTCCTAATACCAACAACTATATAACATACATGCATACATGATGGCTGACCCCTCGTTATCAAGTATGACCATTGCACAATATAACATTATTAATAACTATTAATCAATTCTATCGTGCAATGCCTGTGCATGAAGATTTTTTTTTAAGTGAGGAAAGACTGTGCACTGAGCCAATCCCACTCTCTGAGCGACAGTAGCTATAACCCAAAAAGAAGAAAAGATCAACATCATCAGTAACTACTGAGCTGCAGGTTTTATGTCGGAGTTATCCTAGTTTCCTGAGTTGCCTTCTCCTAGAAGAATGCCCTGACAAAGGCTAGGGGTCCTTCACTCCCAGTGGTTTAACTGCGTGATCGGGTATCCAGCCTGATTATTTCTATGTCCTCGCACATATACACACATATGCACGCATGCATATATATATACACATATATATATACATATACGTGTGTCCATATGTATATACATATTTATACATTTTTGGATGGCCATTGACTCTTATGAGTTCTTCTGCTCTTTGTCAGGTTTTGTTTTTTGTCCTTCAGGGTGTCCAAAATCACCCTCCTCACCAAGTAAACTTGGTGGGGTTGCCGGTTTAGTCCCTGATGACCCGACCATGCGACAGGTTGTACTGTGTTACATGTTACCAGTAGCACTCAAGAGTGATCCGACAAGCATACATACATGCATGCATGCGTGCATACATACATACATATATAATGGCTGTGTCTTGATTTAAAGAATTGCCATCTCTTGACCTTTTTCTCGTACACGGGTGGCATGAACATGATATTTTAGCCCTGTCAAGGACTTTGATTCCTTTATGTATATGTTACCCAATTTTCTAAGCTGTTATTGATAGCAATTAACTGAGTTCAGTTATTATCTGCATTTGAGATGCGCCACATCTAAGAATTTCAAACCACTTGATACTACAATGTTTTATTTACAATGTTGATTTACATATATATATATATATATATATTAGGTTATGCAAGAAATGCTTAGGATTATCCTGAATGCAGTAATGGTTAATTACTACACTAGATAGAGTTGACGTATGGTGAGGGGTTACTCAACGAGTTACAAAAGAACAGTTAAAGAAACTTGGTTTCCGATTCTTTTATATTCCGGAGTGTAGATAAAGAATGATTAATAAAACAGGTAGACATCATAAAAACGTAATTTATTCCAAGTTTTTACAAATGTTTCTTTAGTAGTTAGACAGCCTAGTCATGCTATGTGCAAATTAGTAGTTATTTATTTGCAGAAACTCAATTTTCAAATGCTGTTCGTACCACCAATTCTTCAGAACGAATGGCTGGATTATGGTTTCTTTGTATTTCTTAAAGGGAGTAATTGGGGAAGATAAAGTAGAAAAGGAAGAGAGAAAGAAAGGGATAGGGAGAGAGAGAGAGAGAGAGAGAGAGAGAGAGAGAGAGAGATGTAGGGGTAGGAGAAATGGGAGAGAGTGGTTCGAAGAATACAGATAGCTTAATCTAAATGTTGTGATAGGGGTCCAACAAGTGGTTTTATTATACTGCTTACTCTCAAAGTGACAACATAGGCATTGTGTTGATATTGTCAAGTTTGGAATTATTTATTGTCACAGAGAGCAGGTTAATAGATGTAGAGAAGGAGGGAGATAGACAGAGAGTGAGAGAGAGAGGGAGATAGAGAGAGAGACAGAGAGAAAGGGAGAGAGAGACAGAAAGAGGGGGGGGGCAGAAAAAAGTTAAGAGAAGGGGAAGGAAAGGCGATATACAGTTGGTAGTTGTAGTTTGTTGATCGTACTTAACTATCCATTTATTACGATAAGCAAGGTACTGGTTAGTAGTGTGGGGGGATATAGTTAGGAAGTAAGTAATGAGTTAAATTAGTTAGCGAGAAAGTGGTGTAGTAGTCTCGGGTTCAAATTATGTTAAGTTACTTTTATAGTGAGAAAATTTAGCCTTCAGTTTGTGGTTGCAGTATAACGATCGCTCGATTCTGTCATTTAGTAAATTGTTTTTAGATTTCAAGATATAAAAAAGTTCAAGGCTGCATAATCTGCAGTATTTTAATCCACTCCCATATGCACTAGCGCTGGATAATTTATCCCATTTTAGGGTGAACTGCCGGTTGTATTCAAGGAGTTGCCAGATCTTATTAGCGAGTGTAGTTACATAACGGTGTTCAGGATGTTTAATCAAAAATCGATGACGATACCAGAGTGATTTAAAGGAGGTAGTGGTAGACCCAACGTAATACCATTCTGGTCGTTTCCTTAATTCCCATAAATACAGTAAAATTCTAAACTCTAAGACCGTTAAGCTATCATACTCCACTGCACCAAACCTAGAAGCACACATAAAAAAAGTTAACTTAAAGCGATTATTAAACAACACTACAAAACAAAATATTTTAGACACAGATGGGCATGTAGCGAAATCTGTCCACACCTTGAACCTTGGGTGACACCTAGAGGTCAAACTCTAGGTCACCACCCTTTTGGTGTGAACAGGTTCATGCGTGGGCTATCCCCTCAAGGTGGGAGACAGAAAGTGACAGGTATATAAAGCCTATATTTTTCCCACCTTACATACAGAGAGATCGGAGCACCACGATACAGACAAGCTATGTGAAAGATTCACTGCTACCTTCAGGCCCCATAGATCTACAGAAATACAGAGAGATTGGACCAGTACGCTATTACAAGCTATGTGAAAGATTCACTGCTACCTTCAGACCGCAGTGGTCTACAGTCAACT
This sequence comes from Eledone cirrhosa, assembly GCA_964016885.1. NCBI lineage: Eukaryota > Metazoa > Mollusca > Cephalopoda > Octopoda > Eledonidae > Eledone > Eledone cirrhosa. Next base: position 13,410 of record CAXHJY010001464.1, on the reverse strand, counting down.
ACTACAGACCATTACTCACTCTCTCATTATGGTCTCAGACTACACCAGCCTCATGAACCAACAACAAAAATAACATTGTCAACCTTCGCAACTATTGGTAATGTGTTTATTGTTCTTTTTGACGGAAGTGAAATAAACCTTTATATATGAAGTAAAACGACCATTCTTGTTATTTCAACTAATAACCATGTTATAATCATTTCTAATAACCACATATAACCATCTAATTACTTATTAATAACCCTTCGTTAAAGGCATAACATAACATCAACTTTCCAACCACCAAATGGGAGACAAGTATTACACAACCCACCTGTACTGTTATCCCAACCTATCCATGGTACAGTTGTTACCCATAACAAAAACTGTAATTGCCACCTTCCCGAGAGATGCTCATTGAAGAATAAATGACTGGAGTCCAACATTGTTTATCAATGCACTGTCGAATCAAACGACCAGAAATGGTATTACGTTGGGTCTACCACTACCTCCTTTAAATCACGCTAGTATCGTCATCGATATTGACCTTTTCTTCATTTTGGATACCAGTTACCATTGTTAAGAAAGTGAAATTGGTCCAGTGCAAGGCCTTTCTTTTCTTCACTTAAAAGAGCTTCAAGCAAGCATTCACTCTTCCCAGTCTTAATATCTGCCCGCACCTGCTAATTATCCAATACCCCTCGTACATAAACTGAATATCAAGCAATTTTAAACTATATAAAAAGAAAAATATCAAATAATTTCAAAAGAGATGGAAGAAAACAGGTTTTTTTCTTTGGTTTTTCATATTTTATTTTTAACTTATGTAATTTTCTGTACATTAGTAATTAGTATGCATACTTTTGGTATCCTGGGTAGATTATGACACAGCTGAGTGGGGTGGGGTAGGATTGGGTAGGGTAGTGTGGTGTGGGGTGGGGTACATTGTTTTAGCAATTACAGTAAGTACATTCAAGACACTGTGAATATGTTGGCAACACTTTGAAATTGTGTGTGTGTGTATGGTGAAGAGGATCATTGTTTTGTTTTTTGTCTTATGTCCTCCTTTTAGCATTAAGGACACATTTAATACACTCTTTATGGGAGTATTCATGTATTGAGGGGTACATTTGCTTTCTATTATCTGAATATTATAACATAAATAGTGGGGGGTGAGGGAGCAATTTGACATTGGTTTTAGTATTTAGAGTACATACCACCATATGCCATGTTATTATTTTTGATGTTTTGTTGTTTTTAAAGATATACTCTCAGATCCCAAATAATAGGGGGAGGGAATAAGCGTTGGTGTTGGAAAATCGACAATTTTTCTAGGTTGTCTCCCTTGATTTTTTTTTAAAACTAGAATTAGTCGTTTAGTTTACATATTGAGATCCCAACCCATCCTATTTATCTTATAATGTATGAGATTTCTTGTAATATACTTTTTTGTCATGTATGTTTTTATATATAAAAAATTAATTATCGCAGGAATGTTACCAGTTAAAATAAAATTACCAAAATTAAATAACGAGAAAGTGGGGGTGGGGAGTATTTCAAGGCCCCAGAGTAAAAGTTGGGAGGTTACATTGTTTTAAGGAAAATGTACATCCAGAATATAACTTGAGGGTACATTATCTTATCATTTTGCTTTCATTTACCACACAGCAGGGTATGATAACTGGGAACACATACACACCATACTAACATACTATACTTTATATGTTATTGTCATATTTATCATTTTTACATGTTTTTAAGCATTTTTCCATGGGTTAGATAAAACCTCTCCAGTATAGCACATATATGTGTGTATGTGTGTGTGTATAAAGTATGTGGTGCCAAGACCGGGGAGGCCACAAATTAGGGAAGTACTCTAAGCATGGGTAGAAGCAGAGTGAGTATAGAGGAACTTAAAAACCTGACCACAATGCCTAACACTTTTGGCTTGTATTTGTCAAGCCTTTTATATACACACATAAATATATATTTTATATTTATACACTCACACACACACATATATATATATATATATATATACACACAGGTACATACATACATACACATCAAACTTAGAATCATGATTGCAAGTCAACCCTCTTAACCACACACCCATGCTTGTACCTATAAACAGTGTAGAATCTTACTTAGTAGGACATCTATTAAAAATGTTATTCTACTTTTGGCACAAGGCCAGCTATTACACCAGTGTATTACTGGTACTTTATTTTATCGACCCCGTAAGGATGAAAGGCAAAGTTAACCTCGGCGGGATTTGAACTCAGAATGTCAAGGGCCGTAACTCAATGCGTCAAGGCATGGCGTCCGACCCTCTACCGATACTGCCAATCCACCGCCCTTAAAAATGTTAATAATGAATGGTGGGTATATCAGATGTATATAATATTTATGAGGGTCTTAGCAGGTATATTAGAATAACACTTTCTGATTTGAAAACCTTAAAGATTTACCATGTATACCACCAGCAGAGGCATAACTGGGTATGGGAAGCATGGCATGTGCCATGAGCTCCACTTGGACTAGGAGTGCTTTTTATTAAAATCAGATAAGCTATTGTTGGAGAGTGAAATAAGTAACTTCTTCAGATGTATTATTTGTCTTTTATTATCATGGGTGAGAAGCATTATGGTGGCTGGATCATTAAACCATTTATATAAATTACCGGGCCCATAGTTAAAAATATAGTGCTGGGAACTACATGATCACATAGGCAGGGGCACATTTTCACTGCTCACCATAAGCACTGATTTTCCTAGTTATGCCTCTAGCTACCAGCCTTATCTCAGTCAATATACTGAGTGTAGTACATAATAGTGTTAGTAATGTATGATGGGTATATCAGATATTATTTATGAGGGTTTAATGAGGTATGTTCACTTTCTGATTGGAAGTTATTTATTTCAATTTGTCTCCCCTCCCTCTTCCCCATTATCCTCCAGAGTAATGTTTTCTCCATTCTATCCATTGGGACCATGAAGTGGCTTCTTCCCAGCATTCTGCACACCAGAGAGTATTCTTCAGATATATACCACTGAAGTAGTGATGGTATAGATTGCAGTGGTGGTAGTAGTCATAGTAGTAGTAGTAGTAGTAGTTTCACATAACAGAATGTACCACTTCTCATACACTTGTCCCTCAAATATAATACCCTTCTCCCATCATCCCCCTCATCTTATCAGCCACAAGATGTTTAGGAGATCCATTACATATATCCCCAGAATTGTCCTCATCCTCTCTCTTCATCATCACTATCATCATCGTCAAATAGAATGTTTGTTATCAGTATCATCACTGTCATTACTATTATCACCATTTTCAATACTATTACCATCATCATCCTCATCTTTAATATGAACATCATCATCATCATCATCACCATAATTTAACATCTGTTTTTCCTGGTTGGCATCTTTATAGTTAATATCATCAACTTTAATATTTATCATCATCATCATTGTTAATATCATTATCATCATCATCATCATATTAAGATGCTGCTCATGTTTTCATTATAGCTCTTAATTAATCAAACTGTCCTTGTGTTCATCTATATCCATGATATAATCAATAATCTAAATCCATGAGATAATACATATCTTGTGTTAATTGTGTCTATATCCAAAGCTCACTCTTTCACAACTGGAGATAGATATTACTGGCCTGACTGTCTGTCACACTACATAATATATATGTGACTGTCACATAATGGGACATAGATAATACATATGTGACTGTCTCACAACAGGAGATAGATAATATATATATGTCTGTGTCACAACAGGAGATAGATAATATATATGTCTGTCTCACAACAGGTGATATATAATACATATGTAACTGTCTCACAACAGCAGATAGATAATACATATGTGACTGTCTCACAACAGGAGATAGATAATACATATGTGACTGTCTCACAACAGGAGATAGATAATACATATGTGACTGTCTCACAACAGGAGATCGATAATACATATGTGACTGTCACACAACAGGAGATAGATAATACATATGTGACTGTCTCACAACAGGAGATAGATAATACATGTGACTGTCTCACAACAAAAGATCGTTAATACATATGTGACTGTCTCACAACAGGAGATAGATAATACATGTGACTGTCTCACAACAAAAGATCGTTAGTACATATGTGACTGTCTCACAACAGGAGATCATGAATACATATGTGACTGTCTCACAACAGGAGATCATGAATACATATGTGACTGTCTCACAACAGGAGTTAGATAATATATGCATAAGAATGTTTCACAATAGTAGAAAACTGTAGCCTTTAAATGATACTAACTCACAACAGTAGCTGTTCCTGGCTTATGTATATATAACTATACACATATACATGCATACACACACAGATACACACACATATATATATATATATATATACATACATACATGATGACTGCAAACTCTGCTATGAGTATTGCAATAGCTTGTCAGATTCAGATGTGTGACGCTCAGATTTGGCTTTTTGAGCCTGCTAGAGACTTGCACCACTCCTTCACACATTGACGACAACTATGGATCTCCCTGGCCTCAGGTCTTGCATCAGGTTGCCTATGAATCTTCACAATACCATGGAGATCATAGTTTACTGGTTCTCTTTGAACATGGCTGTGATTGTGGCTCCTGAGATCAGATTTACTCAAGCAAATCTTTCCACACTCAGGGCACACCAATTCAATGGAGACGCCGATCGTTTCAAGAGATACACCAAGACATTACATACGCACATCCCTTTTGATCTCCTTGTGCTCTATGCATCTGTCCTCAAACTTATGGGTCCTATCATTCACCATTCTACGCCAAGTTTCTCTCTCAAGAGTTTCTATCTGCCAGTCAGCCACTATCAAACATACATACGTATACACACTCATCCATCTTTTTATTTCTCATTTTATCTTCCGATGAATAGCAACTGTCCTAAGAGTTAAGACTCTTTTTCTATTTCAACAAGTATTAAACTAATATAATTCTTCATCGTACTGTGTTTTGTGGATTCCGTTTCCATTTTGCATACACTTACACATTCAAAAATATACATATATATACATATCTACACACATACATACATATATACACATATACATATACATATACATATATATACATATACACATACATATACATATTTACATATATACATGCATATATACATATATATATATTTACATATATACATGCATATATACATATATATATATTTACATATATACATACATATATACATATATATACATATACATACATATGCATATATACATATATATGCATATATACATATACATACATATGCATACATACATATACATACATATACATATATATATATATATATACAAACACATATATATATATATACATATATATATACATATATATATATAAATAAATATACATATATACATATACATATATAAATATACATATACATATATACACATATATAAATATACATATATATAAATATACATATATACATACACACATATATATATATATATACATAAATATATCATGATAAATTAACGGAGCCATAGACTCTCGCTGATGAACCATGGGCTATTTCATTTCTGTCAACAACTTATTGGCGAAACAGATCTCTTTGGATTTGTACGCGTGTTATATAGTTATACAGGTATGTATTTACACTTTAATTTATATGTTAATTATCGTGTGTCTACTCTGCCTTTCATAGGTTATAGATTCCATACACTGGTGGTTTTTCCCTGTTTTATTGATGGCGCACTATCTCTCTCTAGTGTGTTACCTTTTCAACATATTGTATAGACATAAATATATATATATATACTTGTACATAATTATATATAGGGTGCGGACGATATTTTTTCACAATTGTCAACTGCTAATTTTATGCAAATTTTT
>CAXHJY010001463.1:40000-53191 GCA_964016885.1 Eledone cirrhosa | reverse complement strand
TGAAAGCAGCGATTCTATGCTTAAACTTTAATCTGTTATTTTAATAAATAAATATATATATATATATATATATATATATCTACACAAAAAAGACTATACGCATGCAACAATACAGACAATGCCTATCGGCACAGCCACACACAGACTCACACACACTCACACAGCCACACACAGACTCACACAACCACACACAGACACACACACACACGTGTTTGTGTGAGTTTTTCTGTGTCTCTCTATGTCTCTCTGTGTGTGTATATACATGTAACTTATGTGTATATTACAGAGTGTTTCAATACCGGAGTCGTTGTCAATGTTTGATAAAAGGAATTATGTTCTAACTGAGGCATACCTACAGCTATTCCTGCAATACACCAATATCGGCTTTTCATCAACATCAATCCCCTTACTCGTTGTAAAAACCTACATAGATGTACTAGATTTACGCTATAACTCTTAAATACAAATATTGTTATCTATACCACCAGAGTTACATTCGGTTCTACGCATGCCGATGCTTTGAGATCGTTGCCTTATCGTATTAACCAGTGTGGTGTGCACTGTATAACATTCCTGTCTAAAAGTCTAAAGTCTGTCTTAAGCCAGAAGGCTCATTTGGCCGGTGCTTATGCCGGTTTCATGGCGTGAAGCGACTGAGATTACAAGACTCTCCCCAGGACAGGACGCCAGTCCATCGCAGGGTTAAACCTCCAACTATTGCTGGTACTCATTTTCAACTGAGTATACTGGAGCAACGTGTTTTGGTGAAGAACACAAGACGCAACCCAGGAATCGAGCCCACGACATTATGATCGTAAGTCCAACACTCTTACCACTAGGCCATGTGCCTCCACAACATTCCTGGGGAGGAAGTCTATTCCTTATAGGTTTAGAACAAAATGTATATGTGGCTGATGTACTCATATCTAGTAACATCTAAACGGTGCTGTTAATATCAATGTGGTGAAGCCGGTGCTGCTATGACATTGTAGATATTAGCACATAAATATGAATAATCCTGTTGTTGAAAGGGTTGGTTACTGTCACATGAACAATAACACCTATTACATTGATGAAATATTCGATAGGAAAAAAACCCAGTATGTTTCTGTGTGTTATGTCTAATAACCCCCCCCCCCCCGCAATGATGATCGCCAAAGTGTTTTTCCTCGAGACTTGAACATATAAAGTTTATAAACCAAACATGGCACATGGATATGTTCAATCCTCTAGTCATTCTGTTATGTAATATCGCATAGACGTTGATAACCATGGTATCAGTAATATTTTGATTATCACATTTATACTCAGGCTATTGATAGTTGATATAGGTACAGATAAAGCAGGCCTTCATAGAACTGATCTCAATGTTACCCCATACGGCTGATGTTGAGGGTAATTTTGAGAAGTAACAATTAAAAAGATGAGATAATGATATATATATATATATATATATATATATATAGAGAGAGAGAGAGAGAGAGAGAGAGAGAGAGAGAGAGAGAGAGAGAGAGAGAGAGATATGTAAATATATGGTGGGTGCATGTATATGTATAATCTTATATAAGAATTATTTGTCTTGTTTTCAAACATCAAACATTAAGTGCGATCAAAATTATCAATGTTTTAATATTTAATCATTTAAAATTCCCAAACACAATACACCATAGACAATTCGATAGATGTAAAGAAAGGTCTCATGATAAGATGAGAAAATATATATTATGATATATAATAATAAAGATATAACAACACATGATATAGAAATGGTCAAGTGGGAAGTGATGAGAAATGAAGAAGGGGAAAAACAAAGCCGAAGAAAAAAACGAAAGAAAGAAAACATTGAGGGCATAGGAGAGATGATGTTGAAGAGATAAGAGATAAAATACAGTTTGAAGTAAGGATGAAAGAAAGATCTAGAAGTAGAGTAAGAGATTAACGAAATAGATAATTATATTAGACATTGATATGTCTGAATCAATAATATTCGCGACTAAGGAATATTGTTTATCGTTCTGTAGCATAGAAACAGAGTTTGGTTTCTTCAGATATTTCAGTTATATACTCTTACCCATAATCGACGCCCATTGTGTTCAGTAAGAGGGCTTATATGGCTATTATGAGACTATTTTCTGTAGTAAAAACTGCGAAAGCTTCTAATTCAATGTTCAAATTTTCAATTAACACCGTTCAATAGTAGCTAGGGAGCTGTATTTGCATTAATGAGCTTGCAAGTTCAATTCCAGGACAGGCAAGGCACTTTATTTCCCGCGGCACTTTCCGCCAGGAGTTGCAACCGGTAGATAGTATTAACAATGGACAGACCAATGGAGACATTGTCCTCATGATCCGATTTAACGACATATATATATATATATATATATATATATATATATATATATATATATTACGTAAATATTACGTAAATATTCGCTGATATTGCGTGATTTTCTGAACATTGCGGATGTAATATCTACATTTCTGAAGTTATATTGCACAGAAACGATATCGTCCAGAATTTGAGATATTTACCTGTATATAAATATGGAAACACCAAGCAGGCTTTGTTTACAAACGGCTAGCGAATTTGAAAATTAGGTAGTATCATGTGCTTACGCCGTATTTGACAAAATAGAATTAGTCTGTTAGTTGGGATTTAAAAAAAAACCCCCTCTGAATGGAAAGAATGATGATGTACATGGGACACAAACCCACAACTTCTTTTGTCTGTCAGCCCAATGTGTTACCATTACACCAACACGCCACCCATCATTCCTTGCATTCATATACATATATTCATATATATATAAATCAAGTAACAGGAGGCTGGACTGGTGTAAATCCTTGAAAGGTTTATTATACTATGACCAGTTCTATCCAGTGGTGAACCAACAAACCTAAATATATATATGTATATGTGTGTGTGTGTGTGTGTATGTATAGGTGTTTATGAGTATGTGTTTTGTAAAGTATTTTCAGGATATTTACTTCAAATAAACTGCATAGATTATTATATATGTATTAATTAAGGACATATGCTCATTCTATATCCACGATACAAAGGAATTGTTTACCGTAGTGAGTTACATTTCACTGTGAGTTAGCAAATGCTATAACAATAATAATAATCAATTAAGTTAAAGTGTACATCTACATATGTATACGGAAGTATTAGTATGCATATAAATACACACATGTATACATATGTACATGTACTCAGTTTTTCACTAGACACTTTACAGTGAGTGTCAGCTAGTCTGTATGTAACCACACAGACGGACCGGGTTTTTAATTTCGTTTCGTTATTTGTTTTTTAATAATAATAATCATTTTTTTTTTAAAAATTATAATCAATGTGCTGTATTAACTGGCTCATCAATGCACACTGAATTTATTTGCTCTAGGTGTGAGGAAGACACTCGTCATATATCTCAGAAACAATAATGAAAGAAAATGAAAATAATAATAATAATAATAATAATATGACGATGGTGATGATGACGATACTAATAATAATTGTTTCTACTTTTGGCACAAGGCCAGCAATTACCCAGTGTATTACTGGTACTTTATTTTATCTACCCTGTAAGGATGAAAGGCAAAGTTAACCTCGGCGGGATTTGAACTCAGATCGTAAAGGGACGTAACTACGCTGGAAAGCATGTCTGACCCTCTACCATACGATAATAATAATAATAATAATATGTATTTCTAAGTTAAACGGCTGCGCCTCAAGGTTTCCGGCTCAATTATTTTTCAAGTAGATTCTATCCAATTAGGTTACTCATCTATAAATGCAATTAAGTAATATGAATCACAAAATGCAAGAAAATAATAAGAACTAATGGAGATATTGATGAAAGCAATGATACACAACGCTTAATGTTTCATAAGTTATCATTATACACTTACAGTTGTTAGGATTTCGAAGTTTATTCTAGCGTAAACAAGAGTATTTAAATATATAGGTTAAGATACACATCTATATGAAATCAATGGGCGTTCGGTCGGTTTTCACGATGCGTATTCACTTGTGCGATTACCTGTTTGGCCGACTTCTCTCACTCTCTATCCCTCTCTGGAAGAAGTCCGCTGTAATCAGACTTGGAAAGGAGATGGGCCCCTACAACACTATCAGGAGTTATGGGTCTACATATCCGTTCATACATATATACATACATATATATATGGTGGCTGCCAACTCGTTTTCGAGAACGGCCACTACTTTATATCCATGTAGGAGAACTCCTACCGATGCACTGAACGAGTGTGACTTTTTAGTCCAGCCAGCGACTTGAAAACTCTGGTACAAACACTACACTTGTGACAATTATTGACACATAGTGCTGGGCCCATGGTACCCTGTGATGACAAGTGCAGAGAGATCTCCAGATATAAAGCAATGTATGTGCCGTGAAGCTTTTATAGTGAACAAAGGCACTGCACAAAGCCATTCCTACTCTCTTAACCAAGATGATATTTACCATCGGGGTTGCAGGTGTAATAGAGTTTTCCTTCTCTTATAATTCTGCCTTGACAAAGGCTAAGGGGTCATCTCTCCTAGTGATTTTGGATGGCCATTGACTCTTAAGAGCTCCTTTGCCCTTTGACAGGTTTTGCTTTTAGTCCTACAGGATGTCCAAAGTCACCCTCCTCACCAAGAAACCTTGGTGGGGTTGCCAGTTTCGTCGCCAACGACCCGACCATAGGACAGGTTGTACTGGAATACATGTTACATTCGTATATACATACATACATACATACATACATACATACATAAATACATAAATACAAACATACTTAGATGGATGATGGTTGCAAACTCTGCTAAGCGTATTGCAATCGCTTGTCAGATGACAGAAAACGGGGCACTTTAAAGCTACGGTCAGCCACACGAACCTGTAACAGATCTTGAGCAAGCAATGCCTGTGCTTCGAAGGTTTTTAAGTGGGGAAAGGCCTTTCAATCGACCAATCCCACTCTCTGAGCATCGAAAACACTACCCGAAAATGAGAACTGGTCAACATCATCAGATGCTTCCGAAGCTGTAGTTTCTTTTTCAGAGTTTCCCTCTCTTAGAAAGGTGTTGTGACAACAACTGGAGGCCTTTCACTCCCAGGTAAAAAAAAAAAAAAAAGAAAAAAGGTGCTATTTGGATGGCCGTTGTCTCTGCTGAGTTCCTCCGTCCTTTGCCGGGTCTTGTATTTCATTCCAAAGGGTGTCAAAATATCACCCTCCTCACCAAGAAAACTTGGTGGGTTTGGCGGTTTAGTCGCCGATGAACCGACCATGACACAGGTTGTACTGGGTTACATGTTACCAGTAGCACTCGAGAGCGACCTGACATACATATATACATACATACGTACGTACGTACGTACGTACGTACTATGTTAAAGTTTAAGTGACTAGGTATTCTACTTTACCATAATTCTCACACCAAATCAGCGTTATGGAATATGTAACATTAGTTGATATTGAAATTAAAGGAAATATGCATCCGTTCGTCTTCCGCACAGATTGCACAACAAGCCGATGAGTAGAATCAAACCCGGTTCTTAAGGAGAAAACTTCTTAACCATTCAGCTATGGATATAGAACTATAAGTATATCATTAACTATTGTACAGTGTGTACATCTAATCTAACAGTTTAAAGTACTACTAGAAATGAATTACTTATGTCAGAATGTTAATATTAGTTTCATAAGTATTCAATTTCCTTCTAAGTTTTTTTTCCATTATTTAATAGATAATTATATATTACAAGCCTGTCAGAAATTTCCCCGGGGATATAAATGTATTTGTGCGGTTATAACGTACCGAAAATGATCGTTTCCAGAATTGGAATATAATTTCTTTCATTGCAATTATTGTTTTGCAAAACAACAAATATGGATAATGTAGACTGTCATGAGAAAAGGAAAATATATTTTCATTTTTGAAGGAAAAATATAATTTTTCAATTGTATATTGAATAAAGTTATTCTGTATGCATTATTCTTCAATACATATTTTAAAAGACCTGAAGAGATTTTTAAAAACTGGCTCAAATGACATTAAGCTTGGGCAGATGATCTTCAAAGATAAACCCAGCATGAATTGAATTTAAAATGTTACCTCGTGTAGATAAATAGTGTTTTCAAATCCTTCATACTATTTCCATCCAGTCACAGCAGCTATTCCACTTTATCACTCAACTGTTAGTAAATGGTGAATAAACGGCCGTGCGAAATTTACACATAAATAACCATTAAAGTATTAGGCTGTGTTCTCCTATTTTCATATACTAAGAGATTTGCCTGAGCTTTTCTTGTATTTCTGTTGAAACACCCCAGGCAGCATTACGTATATTTATCGAGAAATTCAACCAATAACTCTACCTCATGGAATAATGCAATGCGATTATTCAATAATTTTATTAAGTAAAATTACACTCCAAAAACGTGAGCAGTGCCGTGGGGAGCATGAGATATTTGCAATAAACAACAAACTACACATACCTCTCATAGGAACAACAATGTTGATATTTAGGATCAATATTCACAATTAAATGGATACAGCAGGTAGAAATGTTAGACAACATACTATAAATAACTTGTTTATTGTTTTGAATGCTGAAAGAATTTAAAGGTTCAGTAAACAAAGTTGGAATATGAATAACCATCTCAATTTCTTTATATTGTGGTGTGAGGTCTAGATAAAATTTGTTTTGTGAAACTTTTAAATTTGTCATTGATGGGTTTATTCCATTTTTATATATTCATTTTCAAATATTAATGAAGTAGTTGTTAACAATTAATTAATCGCAGATTGAAAGAGAGAGAGAAAGTGAGTGAAATAAAGAGAGTGAGATAGAGAGATAGAGAGGGAGAGAAACAGCACTGAACTTTAATTACCTCCCTATATTCTCTGCTGTCCGTTGTTAATAATCAGCTAAAATACTGTTGTATAACAATATTCAAATAGAGGATGTATCTATGTGTCTATATATGTACGTATGAATGTATGTATGTAATCTTAATGAACACAACACCAAGGATATGGTCTGAACGTAGAAGAGCCGAGCTCCCACTGTCATCGCCTCCATCTCTCTCGCCCTCCCCATCTCTCTGTATTGTGAGCAAATGGGGTCCCACGTGCTGGCCTCCCCACTGCCCCGGCCGCTTGCTTGACGATTTCCAATGCTTATCATCGCTTTTACAAACTCCCCGAGACACCAATATTTTCATGAACAAAATATAGTATTTTAACTCAGAACACAAAACTTCGAAACAATTAACATACCACACTCTAACATTTTTCCAATTCCCTGACCAGGGAAGGCAAAATATTTATCAACTCCAAAGTAGGAAAAGCACAGATAACCCAGGCAACTTTTGAAATCAGAACACTGAATCTTTGTACACACTCTAATCTTTCTTCAATTCACTGACCAGGGAAGGCAAAATATTTATCAACTCCAAAGTAGGAAGAGCACAGATAACCCAGGCATCGTTTGAAATCATAACACTGAATCTTGGTATACACATGGTGAAATGATCTATGCGACACTTTCATGACACAGTAAATTCGATGCCACATATTCATTTCATTAACTGGTGTTTTATTGCAGCTTTTGTTCTTGGTTGGTTATAATTATTGCTTCATATATATATAGTTTTATTATACAGTGTAAGAAAATCATTATCACCCATTCAACAAATTGGTTCCGAGATGAAAGTTGCTACACTTCAATATTAAACCTTAGCGAATTTTCGCCAGGAAAAAAGATGATTGATAATTTGTTTGTCCTTTGGTTGAAACTAATATTTAAACTTTTGTTATTATATAATCGCATTAGCATAGTGTTATAAAACATTCTTAATATCATATGAGATGAATTATCACGATTGCATAATATTTAATTACACCTCATACATCATCAAGCTGAAAGGTAAGAAGACAAAATAATACCTGGAAATATATGAATAATTTGATTCGTTTATATAATTTGATTTATAAGTATTTAATAAATTTGCGGATATTGTAATGGCGTTCTAGAGGTATTACTGTCTAGTGATTACTCACTTTATCTATACATATATCTATAGATACATAGTCATATATAAATATCCACACACACACACACACACACAGACACACACACACAGACACACACACACAGACACGCACACACACACACGGCTCTGATACCATCAGCACCATAAACACAGTCAGTTCTTAGATATGCCAGCTCTAACTGCCTGATGAGGTCATAGCCATTCAATGGCTATCCTCGAAATATATATAGCAGTAAATAAAGGATTATGAGTTCATGCAATTGACTTATGTTTCGTCACTATATATATATATATAACGAAGGAATTGTGGTAAGGAACCAGATGTACCATAACGCACCAGAGTACTCAATACTTAGAGTAGTAGAGTGGGTAATAGGAAAAAGTATGACCCCCTGACGACAGAGCTCAAGCCGTTTCGACGGCTATTTCTGGACTAAATTAGAATTTAAAAAAATTCTAATTTAGTCCAGAAATAGCCGTCGAAACGGCTTGAGCTCTGCCGCCGGGGTCATACTTCTTCCTATATATATATATAAATATATATATAAAACATACAAGACGTCGAATTGGCAGAGAACGTCGGATAGAATGCTTTATGGTATTTGTTCCGGCTCTGTGTCTCTGAGTTCAAATACCACCGAGGTTAACTTTGCCTTTCATCCTTTCAAGGTCGATGAAAAGTACCAGTCTACTCCTGTGGTATATTCTTCCTCTCTCTGGAAGAAATCTGCTGTACTCAGGCCTGAAGAACAATGGGCTCCGGGATGCTTAAACAATGCCGAAGAAACGCCTTATGTAAATAAGGCGCCCCTACGACTCTGTCAGGAGTTACGGGGCAATATATCTATATAAACGCACGCACTCACGTACGTACGTAGGTACGTACGTGTGTGCGTGTGTGTTTGTGTATATATATATATATATCAGCCGTCACTGACACACATATGTGGTTAACGGCTGAGAGGAAAGAGTACCCAATATCGAAATAGTTATTGTCTGATGACCCTGTGATAAATAGGTGCGACGCCAGAATAACACGCTTCACTATTTAGCCTTTATATATATATATATATATATATATATATATATAACGAAGGAAATGTGGTAAGGAACCAAATGGACCATAACGCACCAAAGTAAAGGTAATAGGAACGAGTAGGACCCCGACGGTTGAGCTCAAGCCGTTTCGACGGCTAATTCTGGACTAAAAAAAAAAAATTAATCCAGAATTAGCCGTCGAAACGGCTTGAGCTCAGCCGTCGGGGTCCTACTCGTTCCTATATATATATATATATTTAAATGTATAAGAAAACAAATGACTAAACATGAAGAATAGGTTAGATGAGAAGAATTTAATTAAAGTCCTTTCTTTAACATATGTTTCAATACAGTATCAGTCTACATGCGCTGCTTGCATATTATTATTAACATGCCCAATCGCTTGCAATACGTAAAATACTACACTTCTTCAGAAAGATTTCAAAGTTCGAGGTGAGGTCGCTGCATCTTGCAGTAAATTCTAGAATATTGCAAAAATTTGGAGAAAATTGAGACTTTAATTATATCTGTTTAAATTGGTGAGACTTATTTTAATCTACTATATATGGATAAGGATTCGTGTGTATCATTCGAACGAAATGACCTGAGGGAATTATTGTATAATTTCCATATATATATATATATATATATATATATTATAGCATTCCACGAGGAATCATTTTTTTTGCGTAGAACAAAAATAATTAATAATTATCATAATTAATCGAAAGACAACCAGCGGTGTTATAATCGTCATCGCCACCATTGTCATCAACAGTATAATTTCCCCCCGTCATTATCATCACTAAGCAACACTCACCTCATGTAAATAGAATAGCTTTTTCTCTTCTTCTAGTTTCTGTTCGTTCACATGATAAACATTTCATCGACTAAATGAAGTACGCTTATCTTTCTCTATACCAGCGTAGAAAACTTTACAAATGATAATTAATTGAAACGAGATCCAAAAATAGCGAGTTAAAACATAGTTAATTGGCTCAGTTCTACCTTTTATTTCCCGTCAAAATTACCACACTTGAAATGTTTCTCTACCCTCATGTAAACAAAAACAACGACAAATATATAGCAATATTTCTTTAATGAATTCCAACGTTGCTTCCATTTTGTTTCTTTCCTTTTCATAATGTCATGTGGTTGCACGAAAATATACGGGCAAAAATGTCGCTTGGTTATTTATAATTTCGTTTTTAACAACATAATTGATTTAATTATATTGGTAGAAATCAGAAAATTTTAGGTTAGCTCTAAAGGAAGGACCTGTTTTAAGACTGTCCATTTCCTGAAAGGCTCTCTGTCATGAACCTTGGAGGGTACAATTGCATCGAAAACTGGAAGTCCAGAAATCATTGAAACAAGAAACAATTAAATTATTTTTAGTTCCATCAAGTTGAAAATTGATAATTTAACTTCGATCTTCCACAGAGATGCCTAATATGTCAAATGTAATTTTAAGAATGGATACTGCTTTTGAAATATATTGAACACACTTCAATCCATCAGCAAGGACCATAAGCAATGATCGTGGCAACGGATTAATATATAACATAGAGTGTGGAGTTAAATATATATAATCCTTTATAACATTGACGTTAATTAAATAATTGTTTCTACTTTAGGCACAAGGCCAGCAATTACCCAGTGCATTACTGGTACTTTATTTTATCGACCCCGTAAGGATGAAAGGCAAAGTCAACCTCGGCGGAATTTGAACTCAGATCGTAAAGGGACGTAACTATAAAGGAAAGCATGGCGTCCGACCCTCTACCGATACTGCCAATCCACCGCCCTACGTTAATTAAATAATGATACTAATTAATACACTTTAGAATAATGATAGATCTATAGTCTTAATTGATTATTGCGAGTGGAAGGATATTATTTAACTAATTTCTATAATATGACTTGAAGGAAGTAATAGTAATATAATTCAGAGAGTTAAATCACATATACAGTATCTACTAAACTGATATTATGTTAGATTATAATAACCAATCATTTTCACTATCAATGGGCAACAAATTGCTTCTATTCGAAATCATTTTGTGTGCACAATGTTTACCAGGGCCGCAGCCGAAACACTGCTCTGACCTATGTGTGCTTGCTTTTGTACCCCACTGTGTCATTATGTATTTTTCTCTAAGTATAATCTTTTCAAATGGACCTCATTCTTTAAATCCATCAGCCAATGACCTCAACCCATCCCAATCACCACCTTCCTTTACCACCAGAAAATGTATAAATACCACCATAACACATTGACACTCGGCTTTCCTGATGATTTCCTTCGAATGAAACAGTTCTAGTCCTGTAGAAGCCATTTCTATATTAAATAGTTATACGCTGCTATGTATTGAGTACCTTGCTTACTGTGGTTACCCCTTTTTGAACCACACAAACACCCCCCCCCCCCCCCCCCCACACACACACACACACCGCTGTGCGCGTGTGGTGATGAAGTTGAGAAAATAATAGAATAAAAAATCGTATATTTCAATATCTTCACATGATAAAGGAACATTTTGAAATAAAAATGAAAGAATAGAAACTGATTCGAAATATATAATTTTTCAAAAAAAGAAAATTTCGTTTCCGGTGTAAAAAAAAAAAAAAAAAAAAAAAAAAAAAAAAAAAAGGGACAAAATCATTATTGACTATAATAATTGCCGTATGGTTTGATTATTCTATCGACACATTGTTCTCTGTGACCAGGATTTTACATGGCGAGCATTGTTCATATTGTGTGACGTGTCTTAGATGAGGAAGTAATCTATATATAAATTTCTGGGATTCTGTCACAACACGTAAAGAGAGAGGAGTAGTTTGACTACCTCATACCCCTCCTCTCGCTTTACGTCTGCTTCCTGTATGTATGTGTGTGTAAATTGAATGAAGGATGGTGAAAAACAAACCACTGTGTGTGAGTGTATTTGTATGTATATCTATGTGGTATGTGTATGTACATCTATGTGTGTGTATGGTTGTGTGAATGAATGTATGTGCTTGTGAGAATGTATGTGTGTATTTGTATGAATGCATGTGTGAATGTATGTGAATGTTTGTGTGAATGAATTTTTTTTTAGTGTTTATTTTTGTGTGTCTGTTTGCATGTTTATACTTATATACGCATACATATAAATGCATGCATATGCACATACATACACGCACACACACACGCGTCATCGTGTTGAAAACAGTCCTAGTATTTATAAAACAACAAAACAAAAACAACCAAATTGATGTTCTTGTATGATATCTTATACGAAATCCGATTTCTGCCATTAAAGCCATTTATAAATATTGTTGGGATTAAGAGATAAAGTGAACATCTTCACTGAAATAACTGTTGATTAATAAATTATTTATTGCTGAAATCTGTTAAATTGGGGACTTTGACAGTTGAAGAAAATTGAAATAATTCTACAATTTTGAATTAATTTCACTTGTGGTTACAGTTATTGCTCAGAACATGTACATCGAAAGACCTTGCTTAAAATTGTTTAAAAACTCAATAAATATAGATTATATAAATCCATTTCAAATTAATAAATCCCATTTTACAAAACAGTGACGGATCTAGGACAATTTCACTTTCCTTTTGTTTATTGTTTTCAAAACTACAATTATCTCCCACCCGCCGAGGTTAACTTTGCCTTTCATCCTTACGGGGTTGATAAAATAAAGTACCAGTCACGCACTGGGGTCGACTTAATCGATTTTCCCCTCCCTCAAAAAATTGCTGGTCTTGTGCCTATATAAGAAACCATTATATTTATCATACGGTTTGATTATTGTTAATTATGTTTTAATTCTTCCATTCCATTCCAACACTATAAACGTCATGTCTTTCAAAGGTTTTATCTAAATTGGGTCAATTAAGTAAAACTTTTCAGATATTTCTCCTCAACATGTCTTGAATTTTGCAGTGAGTATGACATACTGATAAAAAACAGTTCTACATAGGTCACACAGCCCCATGTGTGTGTGTGTGTGTGTGTGTATATATATATATATATATATATATATATATATATAGAGGGGGGTGAAGTTGGAAATAGCACGGAAAATATATTT
>CAXHJY010001463.1:7500-17500 GCA_964016885.1 Eledone cirrhosa | reverse complement strand
ACAAAAAAACATAGAAACTGTCGACGGAAACTATAAGGTGTACATGGAATCTCAGCTTCCTATGGAAAAGAAGGAAGTAAAATAAACATGAAGAAAAGATCTATGTATTTAAAAGAAATAGAAAAAGAACGAAAACAATATTTTTGAAAAGTACATTAAAGAAAACTCATGAATATAGCCAGAAGGTAATTGTCAGTAATATAAGCTATCAATTTCTCCGAGTCAATAGAGAAAAAAAAAAATAAGGAAAAATAAAAGCCGAAAATTGAAATCCTTCCGGCAACCTTTTTACTTTTGTAGGTGGTATTTTCTATTTAATGATTTTCGTGAGTTAAGTCTTTATATTTCTGTTATTATTATTTCTTTATACAATTAAAGTACAGAATCAGGAAAATTCGTTGTGATTTGGAAAAAAATGTCCTTCGAAATACAATGAATCTAAGCGGATTTGAGTGTTCAATTAAACTCGACAAAGCCTTTATATACATAAATGCAAACATACACACCAACACACTCGAATACTCAGACACACGCCTATATATACACACATCAGAATGGGGGTGGTAAAAACCATTACTCACCAGAGTACTCGATACTTGATTTGAGTAGAGTAGGTAATGGATTCTATTCGATGTGTGTTGGGTATATATATTAAATAATTGTTTCTACTTTTGGCACAAGGCAATCAATTATACCAGTGTATTACTGGTACTTTATTTTATCGACCCCGTAAGGATGAAAGGCAAAGTTAACCTCGGTGGTATTTGAACTCAGACCATAAAGGGACGCAACTTTGCTGCAAAGCATGGCGTCCGACCCTCTACCGATACTGCCAATCCACCACCCTTATATATTAAATAATGATGTTGAAAAATTTATTTTAAATAGAAGTATATCTAACCGATGTACAATGGTCTTTTTGAAAGCTGGGTGGATTCATGCGGGCGGATTCAAGCGGATAGGATATACCAAACAGTAAATAATTGACACTCACATTTGACGTCCACAGTGGATCAACAATGAGCAAGCAGTAGCTGTCCAGCTTGACGCCTGCTGAACGTGGGGTTACGCCGTTAATCCAGCCACCACTGTTGCGTTGGGAAGCAGAGCTGAAGAATGCCACACGGTGTAGGTCAATCCGTGCATTTGCCTTCCCGAAGCCATGTTGCCGTGGATGGTGCGTCATTTGCTTTTAGAGGACTGGATGTCTACATAGGGCGGTAGATGTCAACAGGGCGTAGGTCGAGCTGTTTCAAGCCCCGTAGGCTTCCTCACGTTCCACAGATGCAGTGCGTTTCGTTGTGTTGTTTGTCGAAAACACTGTTGATGTGGACGCAGCAAGTGGTCTCATTTGAAAGAAATGACGGTAAACCCATTGATACTGGAGTCAAGAGACCAGGCTCACCGTATTTGAGGTGTAAAGTGGTCTGTTGACAACTAGTGTCAGCAAATGGAACGTTGTGTATCTCCCCAGAAAACCGTCGGATATAGATGTTGATGACCGTGATGAATGTCGTACAATCTTTGTAGCGGGTACTTCAGGTGGTGTACAGAATCTTGAGCATGGAAACGGAGTTTCTGAACAAGGAGAGGGCCCGACACATGACACAAAGCTTCCATTCCACACGATAATATGGATGTTGTTAAGAAGAGCATCCGGCCATATAACCCAAGCTAGGAAATACATCCTTATAATCAAGCCATGATCACCTGACCTGACTAGTCTCATAGCCCGACAATCTATGCAATGAATGGATGCAAATGTGGAAAATAGACGTTAAACAATGATGATGAGATATATACATTTACATTATTATACTCTCTATCTCTCTAACACACACACATATATATATATATATATATATATATATATATATATATATATATATATATTTATACATACATACACATACGCAGACAAACTCATACGCACAAACACATATATACATACATACACACACATATATATATATATATAATCATACATTCATCCATGTGATTGTTGTTTGAGTGTGCAAGTGTGTTTGATAATAATTATAACCATTTACAAACTAATATATATGTTCTGTGTCAATATATTGAGATCAAGAGAGGTCAAGTTTAACGATTTGAAATTTCACGAAAGAAAATTCTTACAATGATGCCACAAAACGAATGACCTTGTAGGTGTAACTACTACAATGAAACAGCCTAGGATCCTTTATACCATACACTATGCATTCAAACTAAAGACCCATTGGATAATTATGAAGATCCTTTCGTATTAAACTGGAGAAAAAGCTTATATGGATATGAACAAATTAGTAGTGTTGTAAAAACATTTGTTCAAACCCTATGCGCTCAATAAACAAATTTCAATTTAATGCTGTTGGGGTCGATATATAAAGTCGAATCCCTGGGGAGTTTGATTGGCATAGTACTCAAATGTGTTGGGCAAGTTCCGCTGCGGAGTCTGTTCCATTGCTCCTCATTCTCAAGTCAATATTTACTCCCATCACTAGAAAAGCAATGACGCCTCTATAGGGTTTTACGTTCAGCTGGTAGTATAATCTCCTCCGCGAAGGTGGGCACTCATGCTAAATAATCGGCCTAGAAAGTAATTAGGAACATTCCCAACTATCAAGTGAATAATGTCCGTAAGATCTCGTTCTCTGTTGCATGTGGAAATGAGGATTAACAGAATGGCCACATATTGAACGCTTTCAATCAAGTGTGAAACATCATCACAAGAAGCACCAACAGTTGAGGCCACCAACAGAAGCACCAATAGTTGAGTCCACCCTGTGGCAACCATTTAAATTTACACTATTTATGATGAACATGCCTAACGTTTGTTATGACAAACCTAAGGCTGGTGGATTGGCAGTATCGGCAGAGCGTCGGATAAAATGCTTTGCTTCATATCGAGGTTATCTGTGCCTTTTACTCCTTGCAGGTTTGATTATATAAAGTACCTGTAATGCACTGGGGTCGATTGAATCGACGTCCCCCTCCAGATGAGTGGTTGGTTTTGTGCCTAAATTAGATACCATTGTGACAAACTTTGATTTGTTTTAGTTAATTCCGAATTTACGCATTCTAACTTTAGCCCCGCAGTAGTCGTGTTATTGATTAACGGAAATTATAACATTCAATGCACTTGAAGATATATCTGCGTACGCATAAGGTTGTCGTATCGTTAAAATAAATGTTATGATTATAAATTATGTTATAGATACGTTTTACTGTTCAGATTTTGATGCATCTTTGATTATGCGCATTCAGTTATTTAAATTTAGAATTTATACATCGTTCAAATATGCAAATTAATCAATAATTAAAGAGGTCCATGTCATTTTAACCTCTCAGAAAACTGTGTCTTGTAAGAGAGTTACTTAGCACTGTCCAATTTTCTATGATGCTGAAGAATACAAATTGAAATAAGTTTCAATGATTTCAACAAAGCTGACGAGTTCCAAATACGTCAAGAACATATTAAGTCACAGTAATTGACCAAACCGCTTCTGGTGTGCACAATAGTAATGTGATGAATATGTATTTGATACCCAACTTCAGCGCATTACAATTTATTTCTATGGAATCAACCTGTTGAGTAAACAAAACAAAAAAAAGATTATTTCCTAGCTTCAAAGGCGAAATTTGCAAGAAGGCAAAATTAAGTAGTTTAAAATTCAAATAAGTGTATTAAATAACTTTTGGAAATTTCATGAATAAATCACTATATTTTATATATTCATTTATTTATGTTCGTATATCCTATTTTCCTCCTAACTAGATTCCTCGGAAAAAAAAGTTTACAATTTGACTTCAATCGAATTAGCTAGAATTAAATGGTCCATTCAATAATTTACAGTGGTGTCCGTTAAAATCATTCAGATTTCTACGCAGTATTAACGTCTACCGTTTTGCATTAGTAGTCTTAAAAGCTCTGCCTATTTGCCACCTTTCTGAACAAATTTAGTTTGTCAGAGATATATATATATATACCTTCAGATTTGATATCATAACAAATTATCCACGGAGAACGCACAATAAAGGAAGGTTTAAATGTGCATCTCTGGATAATCAGTAATGTATATGCATAGTAGCACAGTCCCTTGTTTATGAGCTGTAGATTCATGGGGGAAAGGAATTCGAGCATTGCAAACTATAATAAAGAAACATACTTCAACAAATTCCAGAGTTATATAAAATTCGAAGTCGATTTTATAGACTTTATCATAGATTGCATTTGCTTTTCCAGTGTAGAATGTGTAATAGTAGTATACTGTATATATCAATCCAAAATATTATATACGATGTCTGTTAAATTCAATATGATAACATTAAATAGAATTTGGTTTTGGTTTATAACTCAAAGAAGAGGAAAATTACCATAATCACGAAAAGATATTAGACTACCAGTTTAATCTTTTCCATTTCATATGCGTAGCAGTAGATTTATCATAACTTTGGAATTCTCCTGTAATTCAATGTTTAAATCCTATAACTCATTTCTGTAGACACTGTTTAGTAATATTCGATGACATACACTAGCATCAAAATAAGATATGCCTTTAGGTTTATTTAAACGGCTTTTAGCAATGTAGTAATCGTAGTAAAGCTATCTTATATAGAATCGTAGTAAAGCTGTCTTATAAATAAGAGAATTAAATGTAAACTACTTTCTATTGCACTCCGCTCTGCCTATTGCTATAACCAAATAGAATTCGGACGAAACCCTTAATTTGATGTCACTAAAGTGCTTCAGAATGTTGATACACATCCCATACACGGAGCATAAAATAAGCACGACAATGTGGACTAAATTTTTAGTCCACACTATCGTATTTGAATCGCAGGAAACTACCTTTGGATGAAGGCTAAAATAAATGTTTTTAAGTTTAAATGTGTACAGAATCCTGGCCAGAAAGAGCAGTGTTTTGAACGTAAATGAAATAGATCTCATATAATTATGACTTCGGGGAAATTTGATCAGATATAACGATTCTGTTGTTATATTTTTGTTTTCTTAAACTTAATGCTTCTTATATTAAGGATATAGAGAAAGTATGTGAAGGGAATTTAGCTACAATTTCTAGACCTTTGAAAAGTAGCATATTGTACCCATTCTTAGACTCAAACATATCGCATTATTACGGGTTTCTAAATAAAGAAATCATTATTACAGGTTTCTATGCAACTGGTATTCAGTATTTCGTAATCATTCTTATAAACCTCCTTGTAAACTTAGTCTGTAACACATGATAAGAGACCATTCTATAGTTTTATTGCATTAAGTATCTATATGTTGCTTGTATAGGTTGTTGTTTCTCTTTCGGTTAAATAACTTTGTGTTATGGACGCATTGGTTTCCGCTGTCTTCGGGTGAATAAATGCTTCGGTTCACAAGTTATGTATTTCTCTGCGTATAAAATCCTTAGAGATGGTTTAGAAAACGGGCATTGTTCCAAGATCAACTTTACGATAGTAGAATCCCCGATTTCCAAATAACCATATTTTATGTTTAAATCTGATGGAATAATGTCGATTTAGTGCACACCGATGAAGCCAAAGATTTATAATAAGCAGTCATATTTTTAAAGCTATTACATATACGTGAATGCCTTAAATAATACTAAAAAACACACACACACACACACACACACACACACACACACACACACACACACACACACACACACACACACACACACACACACACACACACACACACACACACACACACATATATATATATATATATATATATATATATATATATATATATATATATAATACATGTATATATGGACATATATACGTAAACACACACATATATCTGTATATATATAGATATATATATAGATAGATATGAATACAGCGAGAGAGAAAAGGATGGAGATATACATATGCAATAGCACATTACTATTTACATAAATAATGGTATAGGTAAAGGATGATCGATAGATATTCTGTATTTTCTCTGCATAGTCACACGTGCACTGACATGCGCAGACACACACCCATCTCTCTCTATCTATCTATCTATCTATCTATCTATCTATCTCTCTATATATAAATATATACATATATATAAGATTCTGTGTGCATGTGTATGTATATATATGTATTGTTTTATTGTTTGTTTGATTGTGCATCTTATACGTATATAATAGGGAATTTGGACATTTTTACGACCCGCATTATAGTATTGCATGTCACCGATGAGTAATGCTTTTTACTATGACAAATGGGGAGAATTACCAAATTGACTTTTACGCAGAAGAGAGTAAAACAATAAATATATATATAAAAAATACAATCATTTTTACAAAACATGAATCATTTTTGAATCGTTTTTCGCGTTCTGATATTTATTTTGTTTTTAATTTGTGTTGTTTTTAATGTTATGGACCCAGGCATTTCTGTTTTTTTATGCTGCAATATTTTCTATATTTGAAAGCCTTTATTTAGTTAATCAAATACAAAATGGAAGAAAAAACCAATACAATTCTTCAGCAATGCGTGTAAAACGGAAGATATTTCTAAAACTATATATTTCACAACCCATTTCAATAAACGACTATGGTGGAAATAAACGACCACAGTGGAAATAACAATTTCAATCATTCGTAATATTGCTACTGGTGATGATGGTTATAAAGATAATAGTAATCACAACAACTGAAAACCAAATGAAGAAGAAAATGATGATGATGATGAAGAAGAAGAACGGCAACAACGACAACAAGAATTGGTAAAAGACGT
The DNA here is from genome assembly GCA_964016885.1 of Eledone cirrhosa. Lineage (NCBI taxonomy): Eukaryota > Metazoa > Mollusca > Cephalopoda > Octopoda > Eledonidae > Eledone > Eledone cirrhosa. The sequence continues at coordinate 10,750 of CAXHJY010001463.1, read as the reverse complement.
GACTGCGAGGATAAAAAAAAACCTATGTGTTTCTCAGTTAAATGATTTGGGGATCGATTCCACAACGTAGATCCAATGTTATAAATTCAGATTTTAGAGAATAGGAGCAAAAAGGTTCCACATTAAAGACGCAAATACGTTCCCATTCCTTTCCATATTGTTGGATTTGTGCCTAAATCAGAAACCATGATAGCTTACTATAAAATGTCACACATTTTGATATCGTCAAGGAAGAATATTATCTGTTCAGAAACGGAAGCTTTCTAAATATATTGGATCAAGGGAGAATGCTTTTATGTGAAACGTTATTTTTACTAATTTGTTAGTTATGGTGGAATGGAACGTAACGAATTCATAGTTGAATCACCTTAGGGCTAAGAAATATTGTGATTTGGTTTAATTTACTAAAGGAATGAAACATTCACACTTGATAGAACTTGAATTCAATTATTGCTGCTTAACCACAACCGTTGAATTTAATTCGACCCAAGAGAACATTACTTCCAACACCGGGATGGCTTCTCATAAGTGACATATTGTTTACTGAACCGAATTAAGTTACATAAATAATGATATACAACAGCTGTATAAGGTTCATGAAGATATTGATATGTATCTTTTGAAAAGAGAGTTTTTCATATTTAAGTTGGCCAGGAGAGAAGTTCTGTAGTATGAATGCTGAACGGCTGGATCAAATGCATTGGCATATATCGTTAAGAGCCTCGGAAATACGAACTTAAATTTACCTGATATGGATTTTACTTCTTTCCTATTGAAACTCGAAACTATTTGTAATGTCGCGACTAATTCTGTGCTGTCTTATCGAAAACCCCCCTAAATCTAGTATATCTATTGGATAATAAGAAAATGAATGTTTTGTGTAAATAGTTGACCAAAGTAAATGATCTGACTGAATTTATTGACACTCTAATATTCAAAGTTTAAGTTGCCTATTTCGGAGATGAATTTCCACATTAAAATGGCGCCATGAAATATCAGAAAGAATTTGAAGAAGAAATATAATTTAGGTTTCGCTAATGTAAATAATAGCACAATATTGAATATATTTCTCTTAGACAAATAGCATCTGCAAAAACGAAATACAAATATTAGGGATATGGAGCATTTCCAAAACGAATTCATATTATTAAACCGAATGTAAATATGTCATGTGTCATTGAAAATAAGAAACGCATATTTATAATGTTATAAATATATTATATTTATATATGGAACGACTAGACTACCTTACTTGTCTTATTTATGTGGATCCTAAAGGCTTGTGTTAAAATCACACCGTTGTCTATATTGCGTTTTGTCCTTCCGGGGGGGGGGGGGGGTAATAAAATGAAGCATTTGTCTTGTACAACAGCCAATTTAATCAACGTTCAACGCCCAGCAGACATATGATATTGCGCCTACATCAAAATCACCATCATTTAAATTAATATGGATTCGGAGAGCACATGACTTCCTTTGTGGTATTTAAATTGAACATTCTAAGTTCATTTCTAATCTAGTTCAATTTCACAGTTCATTCTTCTAGAATCAATAAATAAAATACCAGACAAACACTGTTTAGAATTTGGAATATGATTTCGTGTGCCTCTTTTAAAAAAATATATGTATACGGGTAATTGATAGCTTTAAAATATATGTATACGGGTAATTGATAGCTTTAAAATATATGTATACGGGTAATTGATAGCTTTAAAATATATGTATACGGGTAATTGATAGCTTTAAAATATATGTATACGGGTAATTGATAGCTTTAAAATATATGTATACGGGTAATTGATAGCTTTAAAATATATGTATACGGGTAATTGATAGCTTTAAAATATATGTATACGGGTAATTGATAGCTTTAAAATATATGTATACGGGTAATTGATAGCTTTAAAATATATGTATACGGGTAATTGATAGCTTTAAAATATATGTATACGGGTAATTGATAGCTTTAAAATATATGTATATGGGTAATTGGTAGCTTTAAAATATATGTATATGGGTAATTGATAGCTTTAAAATATATGTATATGGGTAATTGGTAGCTTTAAAATATATGTATATGGGTAATTGGTAGCTTTAAAATATATGTATATGGGTAATTGGTAGCTTTAAAATATATGTATATGGGTAATTGGTAGCTTTAAAATATATGTATATGGGTAATTGATAGCTTTAAAATATATGTATATGGGTAATTGGTAGCTTTAAAATATATGTATATGGGTAATTGGTAGCTTTAAAATATATGTATATGGGTAATTGGTAGCTTTAAAATATATGTATATGGGTAATTGGTAGCTTTAAAATATATGTATATGGGTAATTGGTAGCTTTAAAATATATGTATACGGGTAATTGATAGCTTTAAAATATATGTATATGGGTAATTGGTAGCTTTAAAATATATGTATATGGGTAATTGGTAGCTTTAAAATATATGTATATGGGTAATTGGTAGCTTTAAAATATATGTATACGGGTAATTGGTAGCTTTAAAATATATGTATATGGGTAATTGGTAGCTTTAAAATATATGTATATGGGTAATTGGTAACTTAAATGCCTTCCGAATTTCTCCTCCGACAAAATTCTTACCTTGTGCCTAAATAAGATACCATTATCTATTGGCAGTGTCGGTAGAGAGTCTGACGCCTTGCTTTCAGCACAGATGTAAGGCTCTTTACGGTTTGAGTTCAAATACCGCAGAGGTTGACACTGCCTTTCACCCTTACGGAGTCGATAAAATAAAGTACCAGTAATGTACTGGGGTAATTGCTGACCTAATAGAAACAATTATTTATATTAGTGTGTTGAATAGAATTATTGGTATCGTCTTTGATTTTTGCCTTTCAACATTTTGGGGTTGACGAACATGAATATTAAACAGTATTAGATCAATTTTCCATAGGTGCACATGCTTTTCAAAATGCATCATATTCTGGATGCTCAACATATTATTGTAAGCATTAACCATTTACTGATGGATACAAACCGATAAATAATCAACTCTCAGTAAATAAAAGTTGGCTTTCTATTTTAATGTGGTTTAGTAATTGCTACAGATATCAGAGTGATCGTATACATCTATAATGAGTGTTTACACATTCTCGCGTGCTTAGGAAAATTGTGAATTGAAATTTATACGGCAATACTAAACTGGTTTAACAACGTGTGTCCAATTAATATATGCCAGATAATCAATAATCACATAAACATAGCAGCAACAACAGTG
>CAXHJY010001462.1:15000-17500 GCA_964016885.1 Eledone cirrhosa | reverse complement strand
AAGAAGAGGGCATCTGTTGTACTCTTCCCAGGCACAAAACCAAACTGCATCTCATCTAGTTTGACCCTTTCTCTAATTAGTTGTGCTAAAATCCTTTCTGCCACTTTCATAACCTGATCTATCAGTTTTATACCCCTATAATTGCTCCTCTCCAAAGCATCCCCTTTACCTTTGTAGCAATTTATGAGAATACTGCTGCACCAGTCTTTGGGTATGACACCACCATATATAGCCTGATTGATGATGCGTGCAACCAGTTTAGTGCCTACGTCCCCTGATGCCTTCAGCATCTCAGCAACTATTCCCGATGGTCCGGCCGCCTTACCATTTTTCATTTCCCTAATCGCCTCTTGGACCCTATATTCGTCAATCTCAATAGCTGGTCCCTCTGTCGGATCTACCAAGGGTAATTTCTCTCTCTCCCATTCGTTCTCCACATTCATCAGTCTCTCATAATGACATTTCCAGGCCTCCTTTTTCTGGTCATTCGTGACACTAAGTACACCGGCATCATCCCGGACACATTTATCTCCAACAACATCCTGATTTGCATTGACACACTGCCTTGCAATGTGGAACACCGCACGCCTCTGATCTTCCCGTCGCAGAACATTGGCAAACCTCCTACTCTCTGCCTCCCTGCGTGCTAAGTACACCTGACGTCTAGCTTCTCTCTTAGTGGCTGTATATTCTTCCCTACTCCCACCCTTTTTCCAAGCCTTCCATGCTAGTCTTTTGTCTCTAATAGCCTTATCTACTGTGCTGTTCCACCACCAGGTCACTCTCTGTCTGGTTGGAGCTCTGCTCCAGCCACAGGTTTCATCAGTAGCCTGCAGCAAGTTGTCACGTAAGAACTTCCAGTTATTATCTATGTCATACGTCTCTAAATCGTCTTCTTTTTCGTCATATACATCTTGAAGGGCTTTCCTAAATTTGTATTTTAGTGAAAGGTCTTTTAGCTTCCAGACCTTTCTTCTCCACACCTTCCTATATGTCTCATTCCATCTCTTGCTTACTGAGATATCACTAACAACTAACCTATGCTGTGGGGTACATTCTTCCCCAGGGTATGCCTTGGTATTAGACACTATCTGCCTGTCCCGCTGCCTAACTAGCAGGAAGTCAATCTGGCTTATGTGCTCACCAGATTTGTAGGTTATTAGGTGATTGGCAGGTTTCTGGAAGTTTGTGTTGCAAATAGTCAATGTACTTGCATCACAAAATTCAAGAAGTCTCACTCCTTCTTCATTTCTTGAACCGTAACCGTGCCCACCATGTACCCCAGTGTAACCATCCTGGAGCTGTCCAACATGACCATTGAAGTCTCCTGCTAGCATAACGATGTCTCCGTCCTCTGTCATTGTGGTTGTTTGCAAAAGTTGCTCATAAAAGCAGTCTTTCTCATCTTTGCCTTGGCCTGCTTGGGGAGCATAGACCGAGATGATTGTCAGTAGTCTCCTACCTACAACTAATCTAAGCTTAATTATTCGATTACTAACTCGAACTACCTCTATTGTCTTATTGATCCATTTCTCAGCCAGGAAAATGCCCACTCCCCCTAACCCATCATCCTTACCTACCCAGAATAGCTTATAGCTAAGACGCTTGCCTACGACTAGTCTCGCAGAGGCACCTCTCCATCTCACCTCTTGCACGCAGCACACATCCACCTGCCTTCTCTCCAGTATCTCCGCTATTTCAGCAGATCTACCTCTGAGAGTTCAACATTAAGTGTTGCAACTCTGAGATGCGACGTCTTCATATTTTTCTATGCTGTTTTGTTGCTGTGCTGATAAGCTTTTTGGCATTGATACACTGGTTGGATGCCCTTCCTAACACCAGCGCCACTTTACAGCATGGACTGGGTGCTTTTATTTGTGCCACCAGCACTAGAGAGGATGTCTTACTAGACTCAAGGGCCCTCTCTACCCCTCCATTTTACAGCATGGTCATTAAAAAAAAAAAAAAAAAAAACTTATTGACACGACTCGCACACCAATACTCATGCATACAAACCACAACCACACATACCAACACTCATTCATGCATACAATCACACACACCACTCACTAACACATATATATATATATACATATATTACCGACAGTACTGATACAAAATCAAAATCAAAATCGTCAAAATCACTATCATGTCAACTGTTGACCTTTCCCAGTCCAGTTCGGCTTGTATATAATAACAATAACAATAATAATTGTTTGCTTTACGCTGGTAATGGTGGATGGTGTCAGTGTGGTGGTGGTGGATGGTATCAGCGTGGTGGTGGTGGATGGTCAGTGATGGTGGTAGCAGTTGTTGGTGCTGTAGTTGTTATTGTAGTTGTTGTCGTTGTTGTTGTTGTCCTTCATTTCACTGCTGCTGTTGCTGCAGACAATGGTGTTGATGCTGTTATTGCTGTCGCATATATACAAATACATACACACACACACATTCAACACAGACGATGGTGTTGTTGTTGCTGTTGCTGTTGTTGTTGTAGTTG
>CAXHJY010001461.1:15000-20000 GCA_964016885.1 Eledone cirrhosa | reverse complement strand
TAATTAATGTTCCCGTTGTTGTAGTAGTAGTAGTAGTAGTAGTAGTAGTAGTTCTAGTAGTAGTAGTAGTAGTGGTAGTGGTGGTTGTTATTGTTGTTGTTGTTGCTAGTGTTGTCGTGATTGTGTCTACTTAGACGAGACAGAGGCAATACCGAAGCAAAACATTGAAGATTTCATGAGCCGGTCTAGACAAGACGGCATTAAATACTCTGTATGCGTGCCTGTGTGTGTGTGTGTGTGTGTGTGTATGCGTGCCTGTGTGTGTGTGTATGCGTGCCTGTGTGTGTGTGTGTGTGTATAATAGCATATATATAATAGTATACACACATAGGTATAATGATGATAAAGTATATGTATGGCGTTATATATATATATATATATATATATGTGTGTGTATGTATGTATGTATATATATATATATGTAATATATTCAACACTAGTAAAGCCACAATTATGTATGTATATTTTAGTGTATATTCCGAGTTTTTATTTTTTTGTTTTATATATATATATATGTGTGTATGTGTGTGTGTGTGTGTGTGTACGTACCTGTGTGTATGTCTGACTCTATATGTATGCATGTACGTAAGTATGTATATATTTATGTATGTGTGTATGTATGTATGTACGTATGTACGTATATATATATATATATATATATATATATATATATATATACACATATATATGTATGTATGTATGTATGTGGTGTGGTTTTGGTGTGGTTTGGTGTACTGCGGTGTTTAACGATGGAAAAACTAGAGATGATATTTTGGACATAAGCGAATGGCGTTGTGATCGACCTCAGTGGCGCCATCTTGAGGTTTTCCTTATATTTGTCGCATGTTTTTATTTTATTTTTCCTTTTTTTTCTGACTAATAAGTCAGGCAGACGTCACCAAAGAAGAAGAAAAATAACAAAGCTTAAAAGAAATTAAAAAATAACAAAATATACAACAAACTTTAACCATTTTTTTTCTTCTGATTTTTTTCCTTTATTTTTTCGTCTTTAATTTTTTGAATCTCCTCCGCCATGTATTTACCTCCTTCTTCACCCTGTACCGACGGCGACGACGCCATTTTTGGCTTAACCTGGCGGCCGCCAACTTTTCTTTCTAAGCTTGCTTGTTCCGTTGAAAGGCGGGAAACCTTAACGAAATCTATCGTCTGCTCGCGCTCTCCTTTCTGAGATTTTCTGTGGTTTGTGTACTTTATATATTGCTGCTGTTGTTGTTGTTGGTGGTGGTAGTAGTGTTGTTGGTGGTGGTAGTTTGGTTGTGGTGTTGGTGTGGTTGTTGTTAGCGGTCGGGTGGTGGTAGTGTTGTTGTGGTGGAGGTGGTAGTGTGGTTGTTGTTGTTGATGGTGGTGGTAGTGTTGGTGGTGGTGGTGTTGTTGTTGTTAGTGGTGGTGGTGGTGGTGGGGGGGGGGGGGAGTTTGGTTGTGGTGTTAGCGGTGGTTGTTGTTAGCGGTGGGAGTGGTGGTAGTGTTGTTGTTGTTGTTGGTGGTAGTGTGGTTGTTGTTGTTGGTGGTGGTGGTAGTGTTGGTGGTGGTGGTGGTGGTAGTATGGTTGTTGTTGGTGGAGTTGGTGTTAGTGTGGTTGTTGTTGGTGGTAGTGTGGTTGTGGTGTTGGTGTGGTTGTTGTTGTTGGTGGTAGAGTGGTGATGGTGGTGGTAGTGTTGTTGTGGTGGTGGTGGTAGTGTGGTTGGTGTTGGTGGTGGTAGAGTGGTGGTAGTGTTGGTGGTGGTGGTGGTGGTGTTGTTGTCGTTGGTGGTGGTGGTAGTATGGTTGTTGTTGGTGGAGTTGGTGTTAGTGTGGTTGTTGTTGGTGGTAGTGTGGTTGTTGGTGTTGTTAGTGTGGTTGTTGGTGGTGTTAGTGTGGTTGTTGTTAGTGGTAGTGTGGTTGTTGTTGGTGTTAGTGTGGTTGTTGTTAGTGGTAGTGTGGTTGTTGTTGGTGTTAGTGTGGTTGTTAGTGTGGTTGTTGGTGGTGGTAGTGTGGTTGTTGTTGGTCGTGTGGTTGGTGGTGTTGTTGTTATTGTTAAGGCTATTGTTGTTGTGGAGTGTATGTACATGTGTGTGTGTGGAGTGTATGTATGTGTGTGTGTGTGGAGTGTATGTATGTGCGAAGTTTGTTATGTATATGTGTGCCTGTATGTGGTGTGTGTGTGGAGTGTATGTTTGTGTGTGGTATGTAATGTACATATATATATATGTGGTGTTGACAACACCACCACCACTACCACACAACTACCACAACAACAACAACCACTACCACCGCCACCACCACTACCACACAACTACCACAACAACAACAACCACTACCACCACCACCACTACCACACAACTACCACAACAACAACAACCACTACCACCACCACCACCACTACCACACAACTACCACAACAACAACAACCACTACCACCACCACCACAACTACCACACAACTACCACAACAACAACAACCACTACTACCACCACCACCACACAACTACCACAACAACCACTACCACCACAACTACCACACAACTACCACAACAACAACAACAACCACTACTACCACCACCACCACCACTACTACCACACAACTACCACAACAACCACTACCACCGCCACCACCACAACTACCACACAACTACCACAACAACAACAACAACCACTACTACCACCACCACCACACAACTACCACAACAACAACAACCACTACTACCACCACCACCACCACCACCACACCACCACCACTGCTACCACACCACCACCACTATCACCACCGCTACTACCACACCACCACCACCACTACCACACCACCACCACCACTACCATACCACACCACCACCACCACTATCACCACCGCCACCACCATACCATTGAAGTTGTGACATTTCTACAGAGATAGGAATTTAAGATTAGCCGCCATTTCATATTGTTGACATACGACGGGTGTGTATATATATATATATATATATATATATATATATATATACACACGGTTTATATATATATATATAAGCCGTGTGTATGTATATATATATATATACACACCGTATTTTGATGATGTCCATTCTCCTCTCTTTTTACATGTTTATACATACATACATATATACGCTTCATTTATACATAGATATATACACTACATATATATACATATATTTATATGCATATATATACACACACACACACACACACACACACACACACACACACACACACACACACACCCCCGCGCGCGCGCACATATATATATATATATACATACATATATTTACATATATACTTATACACACGCATATATATATATATATATATATATATATATATATATATATATATATATATAGAGACATATTAAGAAATATATGTATGCACACACACGTATATATATATATATATATATATTTATATATATACTTATATACACGCATATATATATAGACATATTAAGAAATATATGTGTACACACACACGTATATATATATATATAACGAAGGAAATGTGGTAAGGAACCAGGTGGACCATAACGCACCAAAGTACTCAATACTTAGGGTAGTAGAGTGGGTAATAGGAACGAGTAGGACCCCGACGGCTGAGCTCAAGCCGTTTCGACGGCTAATTCAGAATTAGCCGTCGAAACGGCTTGAGCTCAGCCGTAGGGCTCCTACTCGTTCCTATATATATATATATATATATATATATAATTCTAAATATGAGTATACACACACACATATATGCATATGTGCGTGTATATATATATATTTGCATATGTGTATGTATGTATGTGTGTATATATATATATGTGTGCGTGTGTGTGTGTGCACATGCGTACATATATGTGTGCGTGTGTAAACGTATCCTTCAAACACAACTATGTCATAGATTCATCGTTTCTATTAAAGTAGTTCCTTCTTAGTTCTTTAAGGGCGGTGTATTGGCAGTATCGGTAGAGGGTCAGACGCCGTGCTTTGCAGCAAAGAGTTACGGCCCTTTATGGTCTGAGTTCAAATCCCGCCGAGGTTAACTTTGCCTTTCATCCCTACGGGGTCGATAAAATAAAGTACCAGTAATACACTGGGATAATTTCTGGCCTTGAGCCAAAAGTAGAAACAATTATATATATATAGATATATATATATATAATATATGTATATATAGATATAGATATATATAATATCCCTCTCTCTCTCTCTCTCTATATATATATATATATATGTATATATATATATATATATATAATGTTATATATAAATATATGTTATGAAGTGAAAGGTACGAATTTCCTGGATACCCGCAGAAGAGCACAGGAATGGTGGCTTTCACTTAATAATTCTTGCGAAACAGATTTTAGATCTGTCCGGGTATTAAAAGCAGTTGCCCGATATAGATTTGTTATTTTTATTGATTTATTACTTTAAATCGAGACAGGCAAACCATATTGTTTTAAATTAGTATTTTTTCAACCTAGCTGACTTGGTTATTTGCAATTGGAACACATGTATACTTGTATCGGTGTTCATCACTCTCATATATTCATTTGTATTACACGGCTCGGAAAGATTCCCTTCCTTGAGCTATTTAATTGTAAAAGACTATTTTGAGTTTCTAACTCAATCTATGATATATATATATATAATGTTATATATATATATATATATATATATGGGGAGGAGGTTATAGTTCACTTGAAGCATTGTGTAATGAGGTATAAACGTTTGGATATGTGTAATAAGGCCAAAACAATATATATATATATATATATATATATATATATATATATATATATATATATAATATGTTGAAAAGGTAACAAACCAGAGAAAGATATACAGTGCGCTATCAATAAAACGGAAAAATTTATTGATAGCGCACTGTATATCTCTCTCTGATGTGTTTTCAACATATTGTATTTTAAAGAGCTCAGGATTTCTTCTCCTTTGAGCACATTATTTACAGGGAATGGCGAGGGCCCATGGCTCCGTTAATTTATCGTGATATATATATATATATATATAT
>CAXHJY010001459.1:22500-43776 GCA_964016885.1 Eledone cirrhosa | reverse complement strand
ATAGTTGCTGAAATGCTGAAAGCTTCTGGAACGGTGGGACACACTATGGTCACCCGGATAGTAAACCAAGTCATACAGAATGGGGTTGTTCCGAAGGACTGGCGTAGCAGCATCACTATTAACTGCTACAAGGGTAAAGGAGATGCCCTAGATAGGGGTAACTATAGAGGCATTAAATTAATCGACCAGGTCATGAAGGTCACAGAAAAAGTAATAGCGCAACTAATCAGAGAGCGAATTGATCTAGATGAAATGCAGTTCGGGTTTGTGTCAGGTAAAAGTACCACAGACGCTCTTTTCATTGTACGACAACTACAGGAGAAGTACCTAGCTAAAAGTAAACCCCTATACTTAGCTTTTGTCGACTTGGAGAAAGCCTTTGACAGAGTCCCCCATTCCATTATCTGGTGGGCTCTTAGAAAACTAGGAGTTGATGAATGGCTTGTGAGAGCTATACAAGCCATGTATAAAGAAACAGTCAGCAAGGTTAGAATTAACAACGAATATAGTGAAGAGTTTAGCGTAAAAGTTGGTGTTCATCAGGGCTCCGTTCTTAGCCCCCTACTATTTATTATTGCCCTTCAGGCTATAACAGAGGAGTTCAAGACCGGCTGCCCATGGGAACTCCTATACGCAGATGATCTAATGCTCATAGCTGAATCAATGGCTGAACTAGAGAAGAAATTCCAAACATGGAAGCATGGCCTAGAATCAAAAGGCCTCAAAATTAACCTGTCTAAGACTAAAGTTCTAGTTTGTAGGAAGGAAAATAGGGCACCGGTCCCATCTGGGAAATGGCCATGCTCAGTGTGTAGGAAAGGAGTAGGCAGAAACTCCATTTTATGTCCCAAATGCAAAGTATGGGTGCATAAAAGATGTAGTGGGAGCACAGGTAAGCTAACTAAGAATATAGATTTTATATGTGGCCGGTGCTCTGGTGCAATAAGTAGCAGCAAGTGCCCACAGAATACTAGCTCATTCCATTGCACAGATGGTTCTATAGAAATAGTTCCGTTACTTGGGTGACAAAATCAGCAGTGGTGGAGGGTGCTCTGAAAGTACAGTAGCTAGAGTCAGAACTGGATGGAAAAAGTTCAGAGAGCTTATACCACTATTAGCCGCTAAAGGGTTCTCTCTAAAAATGAAAGGCAGGCTGTATGATGCCTGCATACGGACAGCAATGTTACATGGCAGTGAGACCTGGGCATTGTGTGCAGAGGATATACGCAGACTGGAGAGGAACGAAGCTTGCATGCTCCGCTGGATGTGTAATAGTAATATACGTGAACGGCAAAGCATAAATGAACTAAGGGAAAAATTAGAAATAAGAGGGATCAGATGTTGTTTACTCGAAAGAAGACTATGTTGGTACGGTCACGTGATGTGCATGAAAGACGACAGCTGTATAAAAAAGTGCAGGGCAATAAAAATAGACGGTAGCCACGGAGTAGGCAGACCCAGAAAAACCTGGGACGACTTGATAAATTCCAACCTCACACACTTACACCTCTCCAAGACAATGTCACTGGACCGAGATCTTTGGCGCTACACAGTAATACAGAAGACCCGCCTTACCTAAGTACAAAGTGAAACCTACTACAGTCAGTAGGCACCTCTAACAAAAATACACCCCCGTCCCACTACCCCCACCCCATCCACACCACCCCTTTCAATGTAAAGTTATGTCGGTGCCACAACATCCAGCGCGAAACAAATGAGGTCGTGTAGGTGTCACGACAAAAAACACACAGTCCACGCTGTAATGTGGTCGTGTAGGTAACACGGTAAAAACCTCCCAGTTCCACACTGTAAATGTGGTTGGTGTTAGGAAGGGCATCCAGCCGTAGAAAACCCGCCAGACAGTCCTATGCGAGCAAGACAACCACTCTTGCCTCAAGTGGGAAAACTCCCGTCCAAACCCATGCAAGCATGGAAGATGGACGTTAAATGATGATGATGAATGTATATATATATATGTGTGTATGTATATAGGGTGCCCCAAAAATGTATAAATACTTTTTATTAGAATGCTGTTGAAGTGTGCATAGATTTTTGCGGACACCCTGCAGACCCCCCCACACACACACACCCACACTTCTTTTGCTGAGATACAAAGCACATTTAAAATAAAAAGTAAAGTAATTGATTTGAGCTTCTACATGTTCTTATTGATTGTGAGGTGATAAGGTACAATAATAGATGAGAAACATCAGTCTGGTTGAGTGTATGAGGGTGTTAATTGTGTCAGCTCCATTACTGTATATATGTTAAATTAATTAGTAATTATCTGTATAAATATTGACTTATTTTACAAGTTGTGTTGCTTTGTTAAGGATTGATGTAGAATATATTTTAAGAGAAAGACTTGAGATGTTCTAATCATTTCTGGGGGTATTAACAATTTAAGTGAAATCAAATGGGTTCAGCTGCATATCAAAACTGGATTGCAAACTTGGATTATTCAGAACATACTTCTAGTCTATATCATTTCTCATACATACATACTGTTCATATTGATCCCATCCGTCTACAGATTTGATATCCGTCTATAGAGACACTGACTAACCATAGAGGTAATATATAGTGTACAATTTATCTTCCGGCATTCTATTTTCCTTTAAAGATACATACTATGTATCTATAGAAATACTAGGGCTACAATCTCATCTCAGCATTTACCATCAGTATGTACCATCTGCATACACAAGTATTATTTGTAGCTGCTTGAGTATGATTTTATATGACGAAAAGTGTGAGCCCTTAACATGTACACATAGAGGAAAGATATATATTTTAATAAATAGATTTTGTTGGACATAGTACTTTAATAGTTTAAACTGTTAAAGCCCTACATATTCTTTATTATATGTATATATATTCAAAGTAAGATGTATTCCTTTAACAGTGCAAATTATGAAATTACTATTTCCATAATGTCTATCTAAAACCGTGTATTCAAATATATAAGTATTATTTGTATATATCATCATCATTTTTACATCCATTTTTCCATGCTTGCATGGGTTGGACGGATCCTTCTCAGCATCACTCCACTCGCTGTGTTTCTTTGGCATCTCCTCTGTGAGTCTCAAGAATTTTGGGTCAGTTCTCACCACTTCTGCCCAGGTCTTTCTTGGTCTACCTCTACTGTGACTTCCTTCCAATGACATTTCCTAGCACTTCTTCACTGATTGGTCATCATCCATGTGAGTCATATGTCCATACCAAACACAGTCTTCTCTCCTGCACACCACCTTGGATTCCTCTTAAACCCAGTTTCTCTCTCAGTTCATCTAAATCCTGCCTTTCTCTCATCTTTACATTACACATACAACGAAGTATGGCTGCTTCATTTCTCTTCAGTCTATGCATGTCTTCTGCAGCCACAGCCCATGTTTCACTACTATGCAACATCACACTTCTCACACAGGCCTCATATATGTAGGGAGAAACCTTTTGTTGGGAGTAGCTCTCTAAACTTCTTCCATTCTATCCTTATTCTAGCTATTATGCTCTCAGAGCGCCCTCCCCTCCTCCATTGCTAATTGCACCACCTAGATAGCAGAAGCTATCAACCACTTGTATGGGTCCTTCTTGTGACTGGAATAGGTTTACATCACTGTAATATAACATTTTAAGAATCTATATTTTTTCAAATGCTTATATATGTATAAATTGAAAGAGATATGTTTGTATGTTCATACATTTTTGTAAAAGGTGAAATGTAATAGATTTGAAAGAGAAAAAATGCGTGCGCTTGTGTGTGTGTGTGTTTAAAGAAATGACACCTTTTGTTTTTTCTTTACGAAAGTTCTGCCAGGAGAACAATGAGATATTTAATCTTTATAGGTCAACTTATTTACTACCTATTTTTGTAAGACTGAGAATTGTAACTACCCATGTCAATAGGGAATTGTTTGTACAAACAAAAGGATTTTAGTTTGTGTTCTGTCATGTTCATTACCCTTTGTCCCCGGCCAACACATTTAACTGTCAATGGTTCATCCTAACTATAAAGTATCATGATAGTGTTTCATTAGCATATTTCTCTTTCATCACTTTTTCATGACCATTTTTTTTTTTTATAAATTACAGTGTATATGAATTAATTATAATTATTGAAGAAGCTGGAGTGGAGGGATTTACAAAAATGATTATTTATTCAATTATTAAGGTAGCATTTATAACATAACTTAAGAAAAGGTTCTTATATCAAATTATGTTGGAACATTAATTTAAATAGGAACTCTTTAAATTGGGTGGCTTTTTTTATAGAACAAAAGGCATAACCTTTTAGCATTTAAACTAGCTGTATCTGGACAGAATTCTCTCACCTCTTTCTGTTCAAACTAATTGTAACTGGCTGCTCATACTGATGTTAAGGTATGGTTCTCAAAATGAATAATATCAAAATCTCATAGATTCAATATTATGTGAGATAATTATGTGCGATAAAGCCTTTACCACAAAAATACAATAGTATATATAGAGTAATGTAAATGTTGAAGCTTCTTTTGTGGGTAGAATTCTTAAAGGCATGACCACTGCTAGACACACATGTATTCTAGATTCTCTGCATGAACAATCCAGCAGATGGAATTCACTTCACCCCACCTTTTACAGTCAAGATATAGCTAATTAAATTGACTCCAGTAATTAACTGGTATTAATGTAATCAACTTTAGAAGGATGAAAGACAATATTAACCTCAACAAGATTTAAACATAAAATCATGTACACTATATACATCTGTGGACACAGTGTAGCTAAATGATTAAGAAGTTTGTTTGACAATCATTAGGTCATGGGTTCAATCCCAATGAATGGCTTCTTGGGAAAGTGTCATTTACCACAGCTTCGGATCAATCCAAGACATGTGAGTTAAATTGGGTAGATGGAAACGGATGGGTTGTACCTGTAATTCAAATGGCTAGCGTTGTCACATTACTGTGTCCTGCTGAATCTCTCTGAGAATTACATTAAGGGTGTTCGTGTTTGTGAAATGCTACAACATTTACAAGTTACTTCATAAACAGGCTGTTCCATTGATTGAACAGCTAAGACAGCGTCGAAACTGAGGATCATTCCACTATGTATACCTCTTATTTTAATTGGATTTTTATGTAAATCCCCTTGCTTTATGTAATCTGCCCAGTAATGTACCCCACATTTGGTACTGTTGTGGCAAATAATAGAAATCTCCATCATCATCATTGGGAATTGGCATTGGTAGAGCGTCGGACAATATAATTTGCAGCATCTAGTTATGGCTTTTTGCGTTCTGAGTTCAAATCCTGTTGAGGTTAGCTTTGCCTGTCACCTTACGAGGGTCGATAAAATAAAGCACCAGTAACCTACTGGGGTCAATTTAATCGACTTTCTTCTCCCCCAAATTGTTGGCCTTGTGCCTAAATAAGAAACCATTATTATTATTGAGGTGGGTCACAGTAGGATTGGGCAGTGTCCCAGTTGTTAATCAACCAAATGAATTCCTTCGATAACTTTGTTCATAACTTATATTTATGAACCAATAACCAATAATATTGGTTTCTGATTTAGGCACAAGGCCAAAATTTTGGTGGTGGGGAAAATCGATTAAATCGCTTCCAGTGCATTACGGGTACTTTATTTTATCAACCCCATAAGGATGAAAGGTAAAGCTAACCTCGGCAGGATTTGAACTCAGATCGTAAAGGGCCGTAATTCTATGCCATAAAACATGTCCGATGCTCCACAGATACTGCTAATCTGCCGCCCTCGGCGTCTAGTTGATAGCTAGAGAGAGAGAGATTTACATAATCGTTTGACTGTGTTATATTGTAGTTTGAGAACTGATTGGATATCTGTCGTAACAATGATTTCTAACAAAAGCACAATGTCACAAATTTAGGATATAGTCAATTTGTACTTTATTTTATCGATCTATGAAAACGAAAAACAAAGTTGATCTTGAGAGAATTAAATTTCAAAATGTAAAGGGACGTAACTATGTACTGACAGGCGTTTTATTGTAGCACTTGAGAGATTCTGCTATCTACCACTATGGCAATAGTGGTAAATAATGGCTGAAATAAAAGCTGACCAGCTACAAGCATCGCCATAGAAATTGAAAACATGCGCACGCGTACACATACACATACACACACACACACTCTCTCTTTTAATACATATCCAGGTGATCACATACTCTCATTCCCTCTTTTTTCTCTCTTTCTATCGTATAGCACCAAGGAGATTATACTATTAAATCACATTAATCCAGGGCTGGATAAATCCATTTCAAAAGGTTCCTATTTAAACTAAAATCTTTCAACATTATTTGACATGGATTGGCAGTATCGGTAGAGGGTCGGACGCCATGCTTTGATGCATAGAGTTACGCCCTTGCCATTCTGAGTTCAAATCCCGCCAAGGTTAACTTTGCCTTTCATCCCTACGGGGTCGATAAAATAAAGTACCAGTAATGCACTGGGTAATTGATGGCCTTGTGCCAATAGTAGAAACAATTATTTGACATGAGAATATTTTGTTAAATTATATTATAAATACAATCTTAATGATGAAATAATTAATTATTTTAGCAAATAACTCCAAATTGTCCATTAATTAATTCAAATGCAGTGTATTTCATTATAAACTCCATAATAAAAGTGTTAACATTGGTGTAACATAATGTACAATCAGACATCTGTGGCCTTAAAAAAACTATATTTGATTTCACAGGTATATTTGACACAGCCCATGGAAATGGAATACATGTATGACCCTCTAACCTTTCTTTATGTTCTAGATATTTGAAACTGGAGATCACTGTCAACACTGCACAATTCTGAAACAGTACTTCATTGTCTATTGGTCTATTTTTGTATTTAATTTTTTTCTTCCTTCTCCTTGTCTCACGCACACACACACACACACACACACACACACACACACACACACACACACACACACACACACACACACACACACACACACACACACACACACACACATACACACACACACACACACACACACACACACACACACACACACACACACACACACACACAGAGTATTAAGAAATTACTAAAATTGAAATTGTCATTCCCCTTTCCATCAGCAAATAAGAGAAATGTTGAAGTAGTAATGGAAGAACCCTTATTTATTCTTATTTATTTATTTAATCAATTTAAAGTTATCTTATAACCCTTATATATAAGAAACAATGAGCAGTGCATTGTTGAGTGATGGTTCACTGGATGTAACAATACACCTGAGCATACAGAAGGCCTCTGTAGCGTTCGGAACACTTCAAAAGAGAGTGTGGGCGAATCATGCCATCAATATCCAGACCAAGATTAGTGTGTACAAGGCCTGCATTCTGAGTGATCTGTTGTACTCTCGGAAACATGGGCAGTACATTGTAGACACCTTAATTTGCTTGAACACTTTAATCAAAAGTGCTTAAGATGAATCCTAAACTTCAAATGGCAACAAAAAATACCCGACGTACAAATCTTTATAGATGCGGGTTGCACAAGCATTGAATCTAACATCATGTCTTCTTAAATACGTTGGGTAGGCCATGTTGTGCGCATGAATGAGGAAAGACTACCAAAACAACTATTTTACAGTCAATTGCACACTGGGAAACACCTGCACAAATCAAGAAAAAGATATAAAGATTGTATAAAAAACAACTTTAAGGATCTACAGTTTGAAGTTCAGAACTGGGAAGTGCTTGCTTTAAAGAAGGTTGAATGGAGATGACATGTGAAAGAAGGCTGCAGAATGTTTGAAGAGAGACATCTTGACCATGAAAAACTTAAAAGTCAGCTTCGAAAAGGCCACAGTATGAACCTCAATAAGAACATAGGGAGATGGTGATGTGTAGTGTGTGGTTCTCTAATTCTCTCTAAATCTGGGTACATCACTCATTTAAAATCACATAAAAGCCAACCGTATGCAGCTCTGTCCCTCCAAATACTAGGTGAGACATGTGTGGTATACAAGATCTGCAAATCAATCTCTGGTCTTAAAAGGCATATGAGGACACATAAGGATGACATCCCATAAACTGACCCAATCAATCCAAGAGGGTACATCTTTTGTCTGTCACATTTGCTGCAAACCGTGCAGATCTAAAGTTGCACTGAAAAGCCACCTAAAAGACCATGAGCGGACGTTTGGAGTTGATGATGGTTGATGGGGGTACATAGGGAGATGGCAATCATCTGCAAAGATGAAGCAATCACCATATAATAAACAAAAACATTAGAGGAAGGTAGGGTAAAAAACTGTTAAATGTTTCTGTTAAATCTTTTTGTAGCTTCCATAAATTAAAAGATCTTATTTATGGTTAGTGGATCATTGAAAATAAATTTCACCTCCAGTAATGGCAGCCTTTTTACAACTAATTTTAAAATGTTATTTCTCTCAGACTGGCATGTTTGCATTGGAACAAATAATGCCATAAAGTCTCAAGATAGTCTTTATGACAACATAAATGTGATTTCATAGTGATTTCATAGGACCTGATCTTGATAAAATACAGTTTAAAGGAATATGGCCCATTCCAAGTCAATAAAGTCTCTATTTTTTAACCTTATTCAATATCTTGATACATTTCATACATCCACAGATCTGGTTGAGATAATGGAAGATTGAAATTTGATAGCTTGCTTACCTCTAGATTCTTCCCAATATTTTCCCACCCTTCACTAATTATGTTTTCGGTGAATGATTTAACTTATATCTATCATTTCTCTTTGTGCTCCATCTTTTGCTAATTCATCTGCTTTCTTGTTTCCCCTAATATAAACGATGATGATGATATGTATGGCCTAGTATCAAATCATTTTCACTTGTATATTATTTTCTGATAAATCATCATCATCATCATCATCACCGTTTTACGTCCGTTCTTCCACGCTAGCATGGGTTAGACGGGTTGTCCTGTTGTGGGCAGTGTCTGGTCGGCTGACCATGCCTTGCTCATACAGGAACTGATCTGGCTTGATTTCTACAGCTGGATGCCCTTCCTAACACCAACCTCATTTACAGTGAGTGCTGGGTGCTTTTTCGTGGCGCCTACACGTCCACTTTACAGTGTGGGCTGGGTGCTTTTTTGCCGTGGCACCTCCACGACCACCTTGCGGTGGGGGGGGGGGGGCATATTGTTTATATGCTTCAGCATGTACCCATGGGAGGTCGGGTACCCTGTATTACTGCGTGACGCCAGAAGTCACGGTCGTGTGTCATTGACTTTGAGAGGTGTAGTTGGGTAAGGTCGGCTTTTATCACCTCATCCCAAGTCATCTTGGGTCTCCCCACTCCGCGGTTTCCATCAACTTCTAGTGCTCTGCACCTTTTTATGCAGCTGTCATCCTTCATACGCATCACATGTCCATACCAGCGTAACCGCCTCTCCTGCACGCAGCATTTGATTCCTCTTATGCTCAGTCTCTCTCTCAATTCATTTATGCTTTGTCGTTCACGTATATTACTGTTACACATCCATCGGAGCATGCAGGCTTCGTTTCTCTCTAATCTACGTAAGTCTTCCACCTTCAGCGCCCAGGTCTCACTACCATGCAACATCGCTGTTCGGATACACGCATCATACAGTCTGCCTTTCATTCTGAGGGAGAAGCCTTTTGCAGCTAGCAGTGGTAGTAGTTCCCTAAACTTCTTCCATCCCGTTCTTACCCTAGTTATTGTACTTTCTGAGCACCCACCTCCGTTGCTAATTCGGTCACCTAGGTAGCAGAAGCTGTCTACTGTTTCTACAGGGCCCTCCCAGAGATTGGTGGTACTTGTTTCCTGTGGCTGTTTGCTTGCTGTTTCAGCACAGCTGCTGCATGTGAATCCTACATTCTTAATTAAGCTTCCTGAGATCCCGCTACATCTCTTGTGTACCCATTGTTTGCATTTGGGGCAAAGAATGGAGTTCCTACCTACACCTTTCCTACATACTGAGCAAGGCCATTTCCCTGAGGGGATCTGGGTTCTGTTTTCTCGTCTACTTATAAGGACCTTAGTCTTTGTCATGTTGACTTTGAGGCCCTTTCTCTCTAGTCCCTGCTTATTATTTATTTTTAGCAGAATACTCTCAATGTTTTTAAACCTAAAATCTCTTTCTTGATTGAAATAGTTCTAGCTTTGATAAACTACTAGAAAATAGAAAAACTTTTTTCCTGGTATTTCTTTAGTAGAATCTATAGATGTTAACATCCCCTGCCACTATGCATCAACTATTGTAAAATCATGGTGTAATCTGAAGCTCATATTTGTACTATTATTTTGAAAAGACTAAGTAGCTCTATGCCCTACCCCATTGTCTGAATGTCACCCATCTATATAACTCAGTTGTTAAAACAGTTTTTTGTATAATGTTCTTTTTATAATTTTTGACTTCCTCTAGATTTTTCAATTGTTATTTTGAAGGATTTTAATTATTCTATCCATGGAAGTAGCCAAATATCATACTGCTTTCTTGTCTGTTTATATTGAGCAGTTGGCAACTTCAATGTTCTAGAGTCTTCATGAGGAAAGGTTAACCTTTCCTCATGAAAAATAGCTTTTTTAGGAGTAGAGCTTAAACAACCCTATATAGTTTTCCCTATTTAAGTATGAAATTCTTCAATAACTTGATGATAGACAGTACTCGTATCTCCCCATACCCATCTGCCATACAAAAATTAAATGTTGATTACTCCCATATTATATAATTTCAAGTGTTTATATCTTAGACAGTGGTATTTCTTTGATATATCTTTGTTAGTGTCATGTTGAAGTCATTCTTTTCAATGAATACTTAAGATGACTTTCCCATTTCAAATAAGGTTTTAACCAAATTCCGAAAATCTTAATAGTTTTTTGTGGCATTCATTGCTGGTTCATTAAATATATTTTATCACATTGGCAATTAAAATACTCTGAGTTACGGAAAGGAATTTATTGTGTTTTAGAGGGATCAAATTGTTGACCATTTTCGTTTGTTCAGTTAATTGCAGTTGTTAGAGCTGTACACAACTTAGCTTTATTGTTATTGATGATACTTAAGCAGTGATTCCCAAATTGGGTTCTGAAAAGGAGTGTCTAGAGTTATGTGAAAAAAAGTAGAGGAGTAGTATATTTATATTACGACCATATAACAATATTAGACTTTAGGGTCCCCCCCAAAGTTTCTGAACCAAAAAGAGTTCTGCATTTGAAAAGGTTTGGGAAACCCTATACTAGCGTAAGTATATATGTTGTTATCATTGGCAATATCTGACACTTTGATAATTTCATTTAGAGAATTAAACAAATCTGTTGTATAGAATAGAAAAAGAACAGGTAAAACTGGAGAGTCCCATGGAAGACCCTCAAGAAGCAATATTTGGAATTCGACTTTTATCACTACCAAAATCATATTGCAATGAGTGGGGAAACTAGCTACCTAGTTACAAACTGGAAATTTCACAATATATCTTATGAATTAAACTACATTATTATAAGTTCCCTTTATATACAATGGTATCAAACTGGTGGATTTTTCTCCGATTAGTTTAGAATTTTTAGTAAATATTTCACGTACTCAATTCTCAGTGTTTTTATTCACTGAAACTGAAATTTTGGTGAAATATTTTTTTTACTCCTCCTTAGTAGGTTATCAACTGATTATTTAGCAGGGCTAAAATTAGATATTTCATTTAGATCTGTGGCCGTTTTCATTTTAAACTCATCTTTAGCTTATAATAACCTTTGTTTAATAATAGGAGGAGAGTTTATATTTGATATGTGAGGGTAATTTTTTTTTCAAAAAAATTGTTAAAAAACAAACAAACAGATTTCAATTCTGAAAATAGGGAAGAGAGTTCAGAATGAGATTACCTGATTATTGAGATCATGTATTAATAGTTATTAATATTGTTTTTGGAGATTTTAGTTTGATCATTGATTTGTATGTCATATATATCGCCAATAGGTCCTCGTTTGTTACAGTAAGAAGAGTTGTTAATTAGCCATGTTTAAGAATACCACAATTTTCCAAATTCCTTCTCTATAAGAAAAAAGTTTCGTAAATATTGTTGAAAATAGTGATATTAGTTTATAAATTACGAATGAAAATCCATTAATAAGAACTGCGTTCTTGACCCATATGTGACTTATGAAATTTCAAAACTGCAGGCCTAAATTGTATTCTAGGGGAGGGTAATTAATGTAAATACTATTTTACAGTTGTGTCCCTTGGCTTGCAGTAATTTGAAAAATTTTGTGAAGCATTAAAATAATTGATAGAATTGGAATTTTAAAACGAAGTCTAAATCAACGTATTGTATAATGCTTGCTTAATGACTCTGTTGAATGATACAACTGACTTTAGGGATTTATAATCGCATTTTGAAACTCCATTATTTATTACTTTTTACGTTGAGTGACGATGCAATTGAAATATGTTTCCTTGTTTTCCTCACACTGTTTTACCTTCTTTTTTTTCATTGTCTAGTAAAATAGAAATATATTTAGAATAGTGAGAGATGGAGAGAGACCGAGGCAGTGACAGTGGAAGTTTGGTACTTTTGTATTTGAACCTGGTGTATATATATGTTTTACAGACTCTCACTCACGCATCAGCATTACAGATAACTGCCAGCAAACGATGTACTAAACTACATTCAGTTTAAGACTCCCAAACGAACAGATATTTTATTCATATTTGTATATTCTCTATCTCTTCCACCTGCTTTCAAATCACCTTTTATGTATACTTGTTTAAAATTCTCAGCTATATAAACTGACATTGAACTAATTTACTTTTATTTACATTTCTATTGTTTACCTACCGATGAAAATCACGAATTTTGCTTTTATTTCTACATTTTTCTCTCTTGAAAAATATCCATCGAAAATTCATATTCGAGAAATTCAATGTGTTCTTTTGTTTCGTTATTTTTCCTTCTTATTTTTCCTTTATTCTAATTTTCCTTTTTCTCTGCCTTTCACTCCATCTTATTTTGTTTAAATGTTTTTATTTCTATTTTTCTCCCATTTTTTTACCCTTTTAATTTTCTTTTAAAAATTTTGATTGTGGACATCTGAGTTATATCATGATGGAAATGGGTCGTAGCGGACTGTTCCTTCACATCCATCTGACATTGTACTCCAACAAATGTTAATGCCCTCTATATCAGCAGAACATATGCAAACGATTACTTTTTTTAATATAGACCCCATTCCCAACCACAAATATAAATTTATGAGACCAACAAGATAAGAATTTTATATTTGTGGATGGGAATGGGGTTTATAGAATTTGTGAAAGTCTCATCAAGTGCTGATGACATAAATGCACTGCAATCTATTTTTATTGTGGTAAGCCTAAAAAAACTCCCAACAGATAAGACTGTCACTTGACATCTGCATGCCTTTTGTGGGATAAAATAATAGAAAGCACTTCAATCCACAACCTGTATCAGGAAAACACAAACTATTGATGTATTGCTTCACTACTGAAATACTCCATACATTACTGGAGAAGAAGACTTCCTAATGCAGGTGTGCCATTACATACTTTAGAGACTGACTTGAGTGCATAATTTATTGGAATGTTGCCTCAGCAACAGGTACATAATTTTCATTCTGTCTGTCGGGGCTGTGAGGAGGCCAGCACGTGGGACCCCATTTTCTCACCATACGGATTAAGACATATCACCTCTCTTTTTCACATATTCTAGTTTGTTCTAAAACGTTTTATCATCTGATCTTGAATTTTGTTTTCCCTAAGGTTGTGATTCGTGCTCCTTCCCTGTAAGTTCAAAATTATAAGTGATCCAACCAAAGTGATCAATGCATCAAGATTGAAGCAATTATCTGAAGCTATCTAAGAGTTATTTTTTTATTATTAATCTTTTCTTTTTATTTTTATCACAGTACAAATAGTCCTTCAGTTTTTTATCTTGTAAATTAATTTCTTTAAAAAATTCTTCACACTATGAAACTTACTGCTTTTAGTCATCTAGGTGAGGCTCTTGATGTGAATTTCACAAATTCTATTCAACTAACTTTGGCACTTTATCAGTTTTCACACCATATCATCATCATCATCATCATTATCATTATCGCCATCCTTTACTGTCTGTTAAATTTAAAACAAAAATCCACATTACTTTAGTAATGATAAAGTTAATTGCCCAAAACACAGAAAAACAAATAGACAGTCAGACAGACAGACACACACACACACACACACACACACACATATATATATGGATAAATATTGTATATGGATAAATATTGTATATTCTGTGTAAGAAGGGTTTATAGATTATAATAGTAATGAAATTATTGTGTACAGTGCTTAGGTGCACTACAACTCATCAAAGGTGCATGTATAGTACATAGAATAATGTACAAATGTCAGGAAAATGAACAGTGTACCAGTCATGAAATACATGTGTGTGTGTGTGTATAGAGGGGGGATATCAGGTATAGTGTTGGCGAATCTCAGGAAGCATGGAAGTTTTAAAGGATGCAGTGTCTCGACAGCTAATAACTGATGCAGGTAGTTTGTTCCATGCTTCAGCAACTCTGAGCATGAAAAAATGTTTCCGAAAGTCATGGGAGCTGTGCTGTTTTCTGACTTTGTTGGCATGCCCACATGTGTTAGACATGGAAATCAAAAAAGTGTTCAGGGTTCTTGTTGGCAAGATGGTTAATAATTTTGTGGGTGTTTACCAAGTCAGTTGACAGACATTGGAGCTTCAATGTATCCATGCCCAGGGAAGCAAGGCGCTCAGTGTATGGTAGATGCCTGATGGAGGGTATTCACTTGGTTGTCCGTCTCTGAACAGTTTCCAGGCGATCAATGTTCTGAACAAGATAGGGGTTCCAGACTGGTGATGCAAATTCTAAGTGTGGCCGCACCATAGCTATATACAGCTTTAAATAGATAGCTGGAGAGCGGCTGACAAAGGTGTTGCTGAGTGATGCTAAGACACCCTCGGCCTTCTTGACAATTTTAGAGACGTGCTTTGTCCAACGCAAATCGCTGCTGACAGTAATGCCCAGGTCACGTTCATAAGAAGACTTCTTGATATTAGCATTGTGGAGGGAGTATGTGGACGCTGAGTTTTTACTCCCAAAATGCATGGTGGTACACTTGTCCACAGCCAACTTGAGTAACCAGTCCATGATCCATTGCTGCATTGTGTCCAGGTCAGATTGCAGGAAAAATCTATAGTGTTCAGGATCTGTCCTTTTTATCTCAAGGTACAGCTTGATGTCATCTGCCTATTTCTGTACTCTGGCATTCTTTAAATTGGCATCTATGTCATTAATATATGCCACAAACAAAAGGGGGCCAAGAACAGATCCCTGTGGTACACCAGATGACATCTCATATGGTGAGGAATGCTGTCCTAGAACCGTGACTACCTCTCTTCGACTGAGAATGAACGACTTCAACCAGTTAAAAAGATCATCCTTCACACCCATTGCAGAGAGTTTTGCCATAAGTCTTTTGGGTGGCACAGAATTGAAAGCTTTAGCAAAGTCAAAGTAAACAACATCTACCCATGAGCCACCATCAGTGATCCGGGTGATGTCTTCAAGAAACTCGATAAGTTGATCACAGCAGATGGAGTTAGGGATACATCCAAATTGCGAGGGCTGGATAAGACTGAGGGTTCCAGAAGTTCCAAAAGTTCCAAAGTGTTTCTCTGACACAGGATTCCATCAGTTTAGCAATGCAGCTAGTAAGACTGACTGGATGATAGTTGACAGAGGAATGACACTGGCAGTTATTGCTGCTGCCATATGTAACATATTTTTGTGAAAAGAAGCTTATTAGAATATATGTGTTATATATGTATTTTAATTCTATGTGATTGTGCATCATTGGATATGTTTAAGTGGAGAGTTATTGGTTATTGGGTTTGGAAGGTTATTGATGTTATTTTGGTAGGTAGCTGTTGCTATGTTAGACCTTGTAGTTTAGTGTGTGGGTGAGAAAGTATATTAGAATAGGTTTTTGTTTGTCTTGGGCTACAGCAATATATATACATCCATAATCTGCAAACCTCTTGTTAAAGCTAGAATTATCATTTATAGTCTAGTATGTGTATTGTGGTTATTGAGTGCAAGCCTTGTGAAGGTAGGATCTTCCAATGTTTAAGAATATACTTATTTGCATAATGCATCTGCTAAAAAAGTCTCTTGTGGTTTTAAGGCAGTTATTGGAGTTCTTTATCTTGTTTAATATGTGCCACCTATCTGTTGTGCAGCAGTAGCATTTCTGTGATCCATTAGAATAGGGTCTGTAGCGTTCTAGGATTTTCCCTTGATCTTGTAAATTGAGTTGCATTTTATCAACTTCCATATATGGTTGGCTAATTACAAAGAATTTTGCTTGTTTGCATATCAAAATGATGTTTCAGGATTGAAAACATTTTTGCTTGGATTTACTTTGCACCATACCAATGTAGATGTTTTTCTCAGTTGGACTTTTGGTGTGGTTGAAATAACTTCTGCTTCATACATAATGGATTCCATGTTGTATGCTTGGTCCAGTGGGTATATTTTGGACTTTCTACAGAGACAACCTGGAATGCTGTTTTGGTTTGTTGCTGATGTATGCCTTCATACATTTAATTCAAGAGTTCTACCCTTCATGCATCGTTTACTATGCTTAGTATAGGCTAATGTTTTGTTTATGCTAGATTGGACTTTCCAATCTTCCTGGGCCTGTTCTTGAGCATGAAGTTTGAGAGGATAGGCTGGGGATTACATTATTGCAATATTGCTTTGTCCGATATCAGCTTTAAAGAGAAGATTTGCTTCACTCCTGCAACCTTCAGGCTCTAAGAACATAGCCAGAATGAAAATATAGTTTCCTGTTACCTAAATGTTAAAACTAACATAGCCAAAACATTCCTTGTTTTGTAGAAATTATAGTTCCACCATTATGAAAATGTCCACCTTCAACAGCTCATATCATCATCATCATTATCATCATTTTATGTCCGCTTTTCCCTGCTTGCAAGGGTGGGATGGGAACTGATTCTGGCTTGATTTCTACAGCTGGATGCCCTTTCTAACACCAACCTCATTTACAGTGAGTGCTGGGTGCTTTTTTTCCATGGCACCTACACGTTCACTTTACAGTGTGGGCTGGGTCCTTTTTTGCCGTGGCACCTCCACAACTACTTTGCAGTGGAATGATAGGGACTCCAGTCCCTATCATCTCATTTCTACAGCTGAGTAAACTGGAGCAATGTGAAATAAAGTGTTTTGCTCAAGGAAACAACACATCACCCGGTCTGAGAATTGAACTCACAACCTTTCGATTGCAAGGCCAATGCTCTAACCACTAAGCCATGTGCCTCATATACATTGATTATTCTCATAGTAATATTCATTGATTATTCTTCTTCCTTATTGCTATTGATTTTCTTTCATCTCTGATACCCTTATTCATTTGTTGTTGATAATTTTCTTCAATTGAATTCATGTAAATGAAGAACATGATTTTCCTCATCCTTCTCTCCCCAAAAAACCTAAACTAGTTGGTGATTTTCATTTTTTACTCATATAACTATTCATTTGAATTGTAAATCAAAGGTATATAGACATTTCTATTGCTAAACACCACAAGCGTCAACTGTTTTTTCTCTTCGCATATTGGGAATTAATAAAACAGACACCAGTTATATATTGAAGTATTCAATTGACCACATTGAAACTCTATAGTTGCTGTTGTTTAGCCCTAGGACAAACCTGTTTGAGCAGGTCTATGAGCAAAAATACTTCATTTACAATTATCATATAATTTTTACCAAATATAATCTAGATTTGTATTAGCCAAAATACATATTTTTAAAGATGGTAGTGTGTGTTTGGGTGGGAGCAGACTGCTATGTTGAACAGCTCAAGTGACCAAAAAGCAACAGTTGGTTTCAATGGTTCACACCTCTCACTTGCTTTAATTCTTTCATATTCTGGCAGTTATGTATTTTTATTTTTTTAAGCTTAGCTTAACTTGCTGTTAAATGAAGATCAGAGGGGACTTTACAGAATTCATGTATCAGGAATATCATTATCACACAGTGGACTGAGTGTTTTTTTTTTTTTCGTGGTACCAGTAATATCACTTTACAGTGCTAACTAGTTTTATGGCACCAGCACTACCGCTTTACAGTGTGGACTGGGTCCTTTTTATTGTGGTACCAGCACTAGCATTTTACAGTGCTACCAGGTGTTTTTTATCATGGCACTAACACATGTAAATCTAAAAATCAGGTCTTCGGAACTGTCACAGTACTTATAATTCAACATTTATATATATATATATATATACGAGTAGTTGGAGCACTACAATAAGTGCTTTGAAAGAGATTAGAGTTTTGTACCTCTTTGAAATTAATAAATGTCTCTCCTGAAGAAGCCTCAAAACTTCCTGAATGCACCTTGTGTGTGTGTATATATATATATATATATATATATATATATATCATCATCATTGTCGTTTAACGTCTATCTTCCATGCTAGCATAGGTTTAGATGGGAATTGTCCCACGTGAGGCAAGATTGGTTGTCTTGCTCATATAGGACTGTCTGGCGGGTTTTCTACGGCTGGATGCCCTTACTAACACCAACCACGTTTACAATGTGGACTGAGAGGTTTTTACCGTGTTACCTACACGGCCACATTACAGCATGGACTGTGTGTTTTTTTTTGTCGTGACACCTACACGACCTCATTTATTTAGGACTGGATGTTGTGGCACCCACATAACTTTAGGTGTAGATGGGGGTGTGGGGTAAGGGTAGTGGGGTGAGGGTGTACTTTTGGTTAGGAGGTGCTTACTGTCTGTAGGTTTCGCTTTGTACTTAGGCAAGGAGAGTCTTCTGTATTACTGCATAGCACCAAAGATCTCGGACCAGTGACATTGTCTTGGAGAGGTGTGTGTGAGGTCGGAATTTATCAAATCGTCCCAGGTTTTTCTGGGTCTGCCTACTCCGTGGCTACCGTTTATACAGTTGTCGTCTTTCATGAGCATCACGTAACTATACCAATGTAGTCTTCTCTCGAGTAAACAGCATCTGATCCCTCTTATTCCTAATTTCTCACTTAGTTCATTTATGCTTTGCCGTTCACGTATATTACTATTACATATCCAGCGGAGCATGCAAGCTTCGTTCCTCTCCAGTCTATGCAGGTCCTCTGCACACAATGCCCAGGTCTCACTGCCATGTAACATTGCTGTTCGTATGCAGGCATCATACAGTCTGCCTTTCATTCTTAGGGAGAAACCTTTAGCGGCCAATAGTGGTATATGCTCTCTGAACTTTTTCCAACCAGTTCTGACTCTAGCTACAGTACTTTCAGAGCACCCTCCACCACTGCTGATTTTGTCACCCAGGTAACGGAAGGTGTCTACTATTTCTATAGAACCATCTGGGCAATGGAAGGAGCTAGTATCCTGTGGGCACTTGCTACTACTTATTGCACCAGAGCACCGGCCACATATAAAATCTATATTCTTGGTTAGTTTACCTGTGATCCCACTACATCATGGGATAACAAGTTATCATTATAGGTAATCCAGTTAGAGGTTGTGAGTACTCTGTGTCGTGGATAGTTTAATAGTTAGGCAGCGTATCTATGTATGTTTCGAATATTGCTTTTCATGTTAGCACTACATCCACCCCCACAACCTTATACAGACACTTACTCACCATCACCACTATTATCAACTATTGTATTCTGTACTTATATGCTCTTACTTATTTTTATTTCTTTATATTATTTTTTATCTTTTTACTTTTTACATCTGTAACTTCTTTACCTATTTATCATTATATTTTATTATTGATGTTATTGTTTTGATTCTACGCTATTTCTCTATATATACCATGCCATGTGTGATTTCGTTGCGTATTCTGAGAATTTGATCAGAGGTAAACAATGTATTGGAGATCGAGTGATGCAACTTTGAGCAATTAGCGGCCTCTAGACTCACCTGATCAATGAAACAATTGTTAATACTTGAAATAAAGCCCCTTGTACAGCCGACCATGTTACTCTTCAATCGTTCACTATATATATATATATCATCATTATCATCACCGTTTTATGGCTATTTTTCCACACTAGCATGGGTTAGATGAGTTGTCCTGTTGTGGCCAATGCTAGGTCAGGTGACCATGTCTTGCTCATACAGAACTGATTTGGCTTGGTTTCTACAGCTGGATGTTCTTCCTAATGCCAACTTCATTTACAGTGAGTACTGGGCGCTTTTTGTCATGACGCCTACATGACCACATTACAGTGTGAGCTGGGTGCTTTTTGTCAAGACACCTATACGACCACTTTACAGTAGGAGGGTGGGGTGGGGCATACTCTATATATGCTTCAGCTTCAGCCTGTGCCCGTGGGAAGTCAGGTCTTCTGTATTACTGTGTAACGCCAGAGATCTCGGTCCTGTGTCATTCATTGCCTTTGAGAGGTGCAATTGGGCCTGGTCAGCTTTTATCACCTCATCCCAAGTCTTTCTGGGTCTCCCCACTCCAAGGCTTCCATCGACTTTGAGCGTTCCACACTTTTTTATACGATTGTCATCCTTCATATGCAACACGTGGCCATAGCAACGTAATCTCCTTCCTGCACACAGCATTTGATTCCTGTTATTCCTAGTTTTTCTCTCAGTTCATTTATGCTTTGCCGTTCACGTATATTACTATTACACATCTATCAGAGCATGCAAGCTTCATTTCTTTCCAATCTATGCAAATCTTCTGCACACAGCACCCAGGTCACTACCATGCAACATTGTTGTATATATATATACATTGTTTGTATATATATATATATACAGGCACACACATACATATATATACACACAAGGTGCATTCAGGAAGTTATATTTTAATTCTGAGTCAACTGTAATTAATATTTGACCTAAAATGTCAACTAGTGTATTTAAAATATACTGATAATGAAATAAATTCAATGAAATTCCATCTACCAAATTTAGTCAGGGATAGTCAAGTAGTAGCATGTTGGTGTAGATAAGTCATATATGTTATGTTTATGCAGTTGAATCCATGAAAAAGGGCTACAAGGCATGTTATCTCATCTGAATCAATAACATTAATACTAACAGCACATTAATACATGTGGTTAACAATTAGGTCATACACTGTCAGCATGTTTTGATTTCAGATCAACACAAGACATTCAGTTAGTTAATAAGTATGTTGTAAGCCCGTGTGACCTCACTGGAATGGAAAAAGCAAAACGGTAGG